>CAUYLG010076533.1:0-107693 GCA_963573385.1 Cacajao melanocephalus
GGGAGAGATAGCATGGGAAGAAAAGCCAGATATAGGTGAAGGGGAGGAAAGCAGCAAATCACACTGCCACGTGTGTACCTATGCAGCAATCTTGCATGTTCTTCACATGTACCCCAAAACATAAAATACAATAAAAATTAAAAAAAAAAAAAAGAATGTAATCTTGGTCTGTAAGAACAGAATTCTGGAGTAAAATAGGTTCCCTTTTTGCTAGACACTTCCTGTCTTCTGCTGCTGGAACACATCCATTGTATCTTCATCCTCCATTTCCAAATGTGCAGGTGTGTCTGTTTCATTGATTGATTGCCCATCAAATCGGAATCTCATCTGCCTCCCTGACAATCCCTGTCATTCTCAATAGTCTTTCATTAGTTTACCAAGTGGTGTATGCCTCATAATCTTAAACTGCACCACAGAACCATCCTGCCCTGCCACCTTCAAATTAGTATGATCATTGTTCTGTTTTGACTTCTTCCTTGGGCTTTTTGTTGTCCATGGTGACTGCCTGAGTCTCCTCAGCTGCCACTTCACAAAAGAGGTAGCATGTCTGCACCAGGAGCAGCAGAAGGAGGAGGTGGCAGTGGTGCACGAAGGAGAGCCACGTATTCTGTTACAGGATACAGCGGCAAAGAAGGGCAATTAGAATATTTTCATTATACATAACCAAAGATGAAGAAGACTTTGCTAATGACTTAGTCCTTTCATTTACCCATTGTTTAGAGTACATTATTCTCATGTTGAAAAATAAATGAATGAATTGTTCACCAGTGTTCTTTTAAAAAACCTGAAAGTAAGTAGTGATATCTCTGTAAGCGTTTTCCTTCCTATAGTTTTAATTTCCATGTTTTTTTTAAGTATTGTAAAAGTTTTATGGATCAAATTTTGGATTTGTAATTTTTAAAACCAGTTTTTTCCAAAATGGATGCAGCTTAACACTAAGCAGAATTTTTCTGGATATGAGTGCTATTTTTGAAGACTTACCAGTTTTTAATTGTCCATTGTTTCCTAAACTATATTTTTAATTTCATTTGCTCTCTCCTAGGGAATGAAGGATGGCAGCACGCCGTGCATTAAAAGCTGTTTTGGTAGATCTCAGTGGCACACTTCACATTGAAGATGCAGCTGTGCCAGGCGCACAGGAAGCTCTTAAAAGGCAAGCTATCCTCCAGGTTCAGCTGACAAATATGTTTGTAAGTGCCATTTTACCACGGCAGATCATTAGCTAAATGGATGGCCTTAAGATGGCATTTTACCAGCTTACCATATATAGGAACTGCCTTGGGTTTAGCTAGAAGATGTATGCATTATAATTTCCTCCGTTGTTTTCTAAGCCTTTATTAGGTTTGGCCTTTTGATCCAGTCTTTTTGTTCTATGTGTATGTCGTTTTCTAAGTCAGTAATGTAAATGTCGGAATGACAACTCAAGATTCTACAATATGGAATAAATACCATTGGAAAAAATCACAAATGAATTCTGGAATCACAAAATAAAACACAGACAGGCATAGTGCTGTTCTCTCCTGTTTTCCCTAAGATCTAACATTGAGTGTGCAACTGCTCGAATAAAGTTTAGCTAAAGAACTTGAAATTTTAGAATTATTTCCTTCAGCTAAATGCTTTTAAAAGCTAAGGACTGTCTTACATTTCTCATCTACCAACTGCAGTACTGAACAGAAGTCTGGATACAAATGAGATACCCAGTAAAAGTGTGTTAAAGTAAACAGGATGTGCATATTTGCTTCTGGGTGTCCTGAAACAAAAATACCAACTCATCGCAACAGAACTAATAACCTGTATTAAGCATCTTTATCCTGAAATAATTTAGAGAAATTTTCAACTCAGCAATACTTAGTATGTGGTACGTATTTGCCAACCTTAAAATGTTCATAGTATGGTGTTAATCAGAAAATCTAGTGACTCATATCACAGTGCCAGTTATTAAGCCAAAAGATTGACACAAACCTCACTTTCTTTCAAGGAGCTTACCTTTCATTTGTGGAATCAAGAAATACATACTTATATATCTGACAAAAATCAGTTGGGAGTTACCAGTTTTGGAGTCCTAGTGTTCATTTTATAGGTGGAGAAGTAGTGGACAACATGTTGTTTAAAGTGAGAAAAAAATCTGTTGCACAGTTGGACTTTATCGTGACTCCTGGACATGGTTTCTGTCTGAGTTAGCCTTTTTAGGGGAATGGATGCCTGTTAATCAGTGTGCTCCTGTTGGACAGAGCTTTTACTGATTTACAGATGAGCTTTCTACTGTAGATTGAAAGAAAAATCTTTTTATATCTGGTGAGCAATGACGTCTCTAAGTAGCTATGTAAATTATAAACCTGTCATTCTGGAGGGGCAGGAGCCTACGAATTGTCGTGTTGCTGGCACTGGTAGGTTCTCATCCCAGAGAAATCACTGTACTAGCACCGCCAGCTTTAGTTTCTATAAAAACAAATAGACTAAGAGAAATTTAGGGACTAGTAAAATGAAAAGTTAAAAAAAAAACATTAAAAATAGTGATTATTTCAGTACTTGTTCATTTTTAGGATAATAGTAAATTGAAGTAATCAGTTTCTTAAGAGATGAACCACCAAATTTAATATGTTTGCAGAGAAGAGACCACACAGATATTATAGAGGTAATCATAATTACAGTGAATTATTTAATCATATAAATTTACTTAAAGTTCTTTTGGGTGAATTTCTTTTTTTTTTTTTTTTGAGACGGAGTCTCACTCTGTGGCCCAGGCTGGAGTGCAGTGGCGCGATCTCGGCTCACTGCAACCTCCACCTCCTGGGTCCCAGTTCAAGCAATTCTCCTGCTTCAGCCTCTCGAGTAGCTGGGATTATAGGCACGTGCCACCATGCCCAGCTAATTTTTGTATTTTTAGTAGAGACGGTGTTTCACCACGTTGGCCAGGCTGGTCTTAAACTGCTGACCTCGTGATCCACCCACCTTAGCCTCCCAAAGTGCTGGGATTACAGGCATGAGCCACCGCGCCTGGCCTGGGTAAATATTTAAAAATCTCTTTTCTGTTTTATTTGCTTGCTTGATTTAAATTGTGATTATCACTTTTATGCCTTGCAGCCTTTTAGGGACAAGCATAAAATAAAAGCAACAGGGTATTAATATAAAAATCTAAATTGTAGCTAAATTCAAATTATTTTTAAATTTTTTATTGAAACACTATAGGACCAAGAAAATAATTTACATTTTTAAAGAAGGTTAGACTATCATGAATTCTTTCTCTGATACCTGATTGCCAATTTAGGTTTCAAGAGCATATCATGGAATCAAATCAATCATGTATGTAAGTAGTTTGAAGGGAAAACAGATTTTGGTCTATAAAAATAGAATGTTGCTTTGAGCTATCCAGGTAGTTTCTCTTTATAAACTTAGTAACCCATTAGAGCTTAGCCAGTCTCTAAAGATACTCTGAGGTGTCTTCTGCTCTCTTAGTGTAGGAGATCAGACACTGTGCCAAGATACCTAAATATGGAGTTCTTGTCTCAGCTTTACTGCCACCCAGCTGAATAAAGCTGAGCAAATCGCTTAACTCCTCTAGACCTCTAGTTTTTCATCCTTAGGAAGAGAGGGTGGCACCAGTAGATAATCTCTAAAATACCTTTCACCTCTCATATTTGTATGAGTTTTTTTGTTCTCTCCTTCACTAAACTCTGCAATAGAATGCAGTTAAAGTAAAAAAGGTCCTCAGAAAAGATAAACAGCTTTAACAGTTCGACTTTACAGCCTTTGGAAGTGAAGCTGCCCACAGGGTGTAGATAATTTGTAAGCAACTCTGGATAATTGGTGGTGGTTTTTTTTAAAACAACAATAACAAAACCTTTTGGCCATAAAAACATTTGACACAGTTTTAACAAATTAGGAGGTTTTATGGGCCCAGAATGTAAAAGCTGCCTTTTGACTTGTGAATTTTTTCTCTCTAGGTTACGTGGTACTTCTGTAATCATTAGGTTTGTGACCAATACGACCAAAGAGAGCAAGCAAGACCTGTTGGAAAGGTTGAGAAAATTGGAATTTGATATCTCTGAAGATGAAATATTCACATCTCTGACTGCAGCCAGAAGTTTATTAGAGCAGAAACAAGTCAGACCCATGCTGCTAGTTGATGATCGGGCACTACCTGATTTCAAAGGTTGGGGAGATTTGGAAAGTTTAAAAATTAGATCTTTATAATTACTTACAAATAATTTTTTAAACTGCATGTTTAGAGATGTTTATTCTGATTTCCCTGTTATTATTGAATATTTGGTAATACTGATAATTTGAATCTAAATTGGCATTTCCCAAACCTTTTTTGACTATAACCCATAGTAAGAGAAACACATTACATAGTAACCTAATACATACCTATATGTGTGTCTTTATGTAAGTTAAGCAATACTTATTCTTGTTGTATAACATGTATTTTGTTTTCTTTTTGGTTTGATTGTTTATCTGATTATGAGGCTGCTTAGAGCCCTCCAAATTAGTTTTACAATCTAATAATAGATCACAACCCATAGTTTGAAAAAACACAGGTCAAAATTACTTTGAGTATTGTAATTGAATCCTCAACGCAGGAGCCACTGTATTAACTTGATTAAATGAGATATGCCAGGATCTCTTTGTTTAAAGTAGATGTCATTCTGGATAGTGTGAAGTTTTTACAAGTGAACATGAAATATTTTTCAATCAAGAGAAAAGTGTTTCTCTTTGGAAAAGTCAACAGATTCTGGAAGAATATCATAGTTTTGTGAAGCTTTGCCTCATTGCTTCTTTTCAGAGAGGATACTCAGAGTGAAATGACACAATATAGAAAATGGAGTATAAGTTCAGCATGGCTATAGAGTTGGGCAGACCTCAAAACTATTACTAATAGGAAATATGACAGTGCACCAATCAGAATTATTATTTGCAAGAAATAGAAACAAACTTTGGCTGAATTAAACAGAAAATAAATTTATTAAAAGCATCTGAGTGCTGATGGGAATATAAAATGACATGAAGCCTGTGGAGGGGAATTTGGCAGTAACTAGCAAAATTACATATGAAGCAGCACTTGTAGGTATCTATCTTTAAAATATAGTTACAAAAATACACAATGACATATGAACAAGGTTATTCATTACTACCTTATTTGTAATAACAAAAGATTGGAAACAACCCAAATGTTTATCAGAAGGGACTGATTGAATAAACTGTGATATATTCACAAAATGGAATGGTTTGTAGCTGAAAATTAAATAATGACGAGTTCTATCTCTTGATAAGGAGTGCTCTGCATAGGATGTATTAAATGAAAAAAGTAAGGTGTAGAAATCTTTACACATTTTCTGTGTGGGAAAATGAGAAGAAAATGGATATACATATTTTGTCTTGTATTTGTAAAAGGAAGCCAAAGAAGGATAAATGAAAAACTAATAAAAATGGTTACCTAAAGAGGAAGTGAGGGAGGAGGGATGGATCAAGAGAGGAGGCTTTTAAAAAAGTCCCCATTACATATTTTGACTTTGGAGCCATGTGAATATTTTATATAATGAAAAGACAACAAGTGAAAAACCAGCCTCTAAATAGAAATGAACTTAACTCTGTATCAGGCTGATGACATCACCACTCAGAGAAAAGAATTACTTTAAATGACTTTAAAGTACAGTATTTTGACCTGTTCATTCATAGTGGGATAGATAAATTCTAAGGACAAAAGAACTACAAAGAGATCTTAAACTTCATTCAGGAGTTTTATTGTTATTAGTAATACTGGTATTTTTTTTTTTAATTAAAGGCATACATAGGACAAAGTGAAGTAGTAACAATTAGATTTTAAGAGTCAGTGAAAAGAGATGCAAATGTGTAAAAATCAAGTAAGTTAAATAAAAGTTGTGTATTAACTACTTTTAAATAGAAAATATAGTTATCAACACCTTTTTTCTCTTAAATAATACATATTGTGTAATCCTCCACTGGAAGGGCCTAAAGCAGTGATAATGCAGTGCTCAGACTGTGGTATCTCCTGTCATTTCCCATTGTAGTTCTTTGGAAAAATTACTGATTTCAGATCTGGACAGACATTGTATGAGTCTGGAATAGCTTACTGTGTTAGCAAAGAAGCTACTGGAGAATACTCATGGGCTACTGGTAAGGAGGAAGCTGGAAAGCCTGGATATGTGCATCCAATAAGAGAGGCAAATAGGAATTGGTTTATGGATAATCCATGGAACCTTTAATCAGACTTTTAATAATTATGGAGAATGTACTTGTTTGTCATGTCTGAAATTCTGTTATAAAATGCCAAGGCCTTTAATTTAAAAAAAAATTCTGAAACTAAAAATAGATTAGGCATTATATAGAAAACTGTAGACTCTCCAGTGCATTTCATATTAATCATGAACATGTTAACCTCAGTTGTGTCAATTAGAAAGTCTAATTTCCCTTGCCTCTTAGATTCTCAGTCCCTCATCTGTTGTTATCGATCTGATGGTTCATAGGGAACTCATGGCAGTTCTTGTTGATTGTAATCAGTAAAGCATTTTAAAGTAAGAAATTGTTATTTGAGGACATCAGGTTACAATTTTCAATTAAGATCTTGTGGTTACTGAGTACCTGTAGACTGTGTACAAGGAATACGGAAAAATATTAGATTTTCCTTCTTTCTTTTTCCCTCCCAACCCCTGTTTCCCTCTCCCTCTCCCTCTATGTACTCTTATACTTCCAAAATACACTGGGGAGGATAATTTGTTAAATTTTAGATTATGGCTATAGCAAAAGTTTGCACTTGATTGACTAGAACTACTTTGTTTTAAATGTGACATTGCTTTTAATTGCATTTTCAACAATTATATATTTTTCCATTCCCAGGAATAAAAACAAGTGATCCTAATGCTGTGGTCATAGGATTGGCACCAGAACATTTTCATTATCAAATTCTGAATCAAGCATTCCGGTAAATCTAGCTATTTATTTTTCATCTGATCATATAGTTCCCTTCTTCCTTTCCTTTGTCATGATCATGAATGGGTTTATGTGTTTTACTTTCTGGCCACCTAAATTGTACATTAGGACAGACATCTGCAAGATCAACGTAAAATAATATTTATTACTATCTTGACTTTTTTGTGTGTGTAATAAATTTTTTTGGTTTTGTCTTGTTTTTGAGATTGGGTCTCACTCTGTCACCCAGGCTGGGGTGCAGTGACATCATCACAGCTCAACACAGCCTTCATCTCCCCAGGCTCAGGCTTGGGTGGTCCTCCCATCTCAGTTTTCGTATTTTTAGTAGAGACGGGATTTCGCCATGTTGCCCAAGATGGTCTCGAACTCCTGGGCTCAAGCCATCTGCCCACATCAGCCACTCAGAGTGCTGGGATTACAGGCATTTGCCAGCTTGCCCGATCAGCAGTTTTTTTCTTTTATTATTACTCCTGTGATTCTCCATTTACTATGCTAATCTCCGAAGGAAAACACTATCCAGGATAATTCACCAAAAACAATAAATGTGATTCTACCTCCAGTGAGAATCCAGGCTATGGAAAAGAGTTGACACATTTGACCACACTTTAAAATAAATTTATTTGATGAGTGGTAATGATACAGTGAGCTGGAATAGTGGCAGTGAGGATGAAGAAAACCAGATTCAGATACCATCAACATGTCTTGCTTTCGAGTTTAGTCAGTGAAGTAGAAGAGTGCCACAAGGGTACATCCAGATTTCTAACCTGAGCAAGTAAGATTAAGAACTCTTGGTTTGGGATTTAAGAGATGATAAGTTTAGGTTTGGCCTGTGGGATATCCAAGCTGAGAGACATCAATGGCTGTGGGTAGAAGAAGAACTAGTACATAAGATGTTAAAAATCTTCAGTTAATATGTGCATTTCACTTAAATGAACTTTTTGCTGCTACTTCTAAAAGGAAGGCTGCATAATACTTGTTCTCATACTTTTCAAGATAAATTGGATCAGAATTTATCTGCAGATCTGCTGTAGAATGAGATTGCAACTTTTTCCTTTGGATTTTGTAATTTTTCATGTTTTGCCTTTTATTTCTTGTTAAACCATTAAACAGTATAATTTACCTTTGAATGTATGTCAAGTATATAGTTCAAAATGTTACATAGAGATATATTGAACTAGCTTAGAAAAATTTTTTTAATAGCCTGGTCAAGTTTTTGTATTTAAACTGCAGGAATGCTATTTCAAAAACCCAGAATTTTCTTACCAGTGCAAGGATCTATAAGAACCATTCTAACTTACACATTAAATAGAATTGATTTCTTCATGGATATACTACAGAATTAGAATGTTTATAGGAAACTATAAGCATTTATTTGTGACTCTTGTCACTGTAATAGTCAAGCCCTTGTTTAAAAGGAGCAAACTCACTTTTTATAGTTGTTCACTATCTGTTTACTGTAATTATTTCCTGGACATTCACTGTTATGCCAGCTCACTTGAAGATGTACTTCAGTTTATGTGATATTAAAATTACTTTTGCTTCCCCTACTTTTTCAATTATCCTACTTTGGCTTTTGGTTGAGTGAGGAGAGACTATGCCATCTGCTCCTTAAGTAAGTTCTACAACTGTACCAATATCAGTTTTCATTTGAAATAGAGAGTCTGCCATTATTTCTTCTGAATTTATTCCTTCTACCTTTCACTCATGTATTTAGCCACAGAATTCAAGGAAAAGATACTGATTTTAGCTGGTAATTTGGGAAGGACATATTTAATAGGAAATTGAGAGGTCTCTGTCTTAGATGAATACTAGACTCGGGGTAATAAAAATGTATGTTGATATAATACGACTTTTTAATTGCTCGGATGCTGTCTAATTAGTACACTTTCCTAACTATATTGATTTTTTAAACACTACATTTTAAAACATTACACTGTACTTATAGGTCAACTCTAATTTCACAAATGCACTTAACAGCTGGTTGGAGAGTTAACAGAAGAATTTTAGGTCTTGGCCTTCTTTGCATATTGATGTTTCCATAGGGACTGCCTTCCAGCCAATAACTGCAGCTATTTGGATTGTGTGTGGCAAATGTAGACATCTCAAACGAACCACCGATTAGTTAAATTACTGTTTAGGCTGATGACAATAAACATTGGATTTTAAAGCCCGTTGCATGCCAGCTTCAGGGGCACGTTACATCAAAGCAGACACATCAACCTTCACATTACGCTGCATCTTATTTACTGTGTTTTTAATGGATAGCCCTCCACAAAAATGTATAGTACAGCCTTTCTACAAATATCTCTTAAATGCCTAAATGGAATTGAGAATAGACTTTTTTTTTTTTTGAGGTTGAGTCTTGCTCTGTCACCCAGGCTGAAATGCAGTGGTGCTATCTTGGCTCACTGCAACCTCTGCCATCTGGGTTCAAGCGATTCTCATGTCTCAGCCTTCCGAGTAGCTGGAACTGCAGGTGCATGCTGCTACACCCAACTAATTTTTGTATTTTTAGTAGAGGTGGGGTTTTACCATGTTGGCCAGACTGGTCTTGAACTCCTGACCTCAAGTGATCTGTCCACCTCAGCCTTCCAAAGTGCTGGGATTACAGGCGTGAGCAACACACCTGGTGACGGTAGATTTTAAAGAATTGATTTTGAGGAAGGATATGACTCAGTTATAGCTGATAGATATGATATGATTTGGGTATGAATTTTATAAAACATTCAAATCCAAAGAGCCATTGGTAGCTTTTTTCCTTTTACCCAGTACGGAAAGATACAAAGAACAATGTAATGAATACCTGTATGCCTATCAACCATTTTGAGAAACAGAAATTATCGACAAATTTGACACCCTTATGTATCCCTTCCCAATATTATCAACCAGGTCCCATAGGTAATTAGGTTTATTAATTTAGTGTGTATCATTTTTATGTATTTCTTTATATTTATAACATGTAAGTAGATATTCCTAAACAGTATATACTATTATTTTTGTATGTTTTATACTGTATGTTTTCATTGATTTGCTTTCTTCCCTAGTAATATTGTGTGATTCATTAGTGTGAATATCCGTAGCTCTAATTCATTGATTTTCACAACAGTATTACTTATATTACCTTATACTAAAATTTAAAAAATTTTTTAATTTTTAAAAAATTTCAACAGCTTTTGGAGTACAAGTGGTTTTTGGTTACATGGCTGAATTATATAGTGGTGAATTCTGAGATTTTGGTGCAGCCATTACAAAAGTAGTATACATTATCCCCAATATGTAGTTTTTTATCCCATACCTCCTCCCACCCCTCCTCTTCTGAGTCTCCAGAGTTCGTTATACCACCCTGTTTGCCTTTTCTTACTCATAGCTTAGCTCCCACTTATAAGTGAGAACATAACAGTGTTTGTTTTTCCATTCCTGAGTTACTTCACTTAGAATAATGGCCTACAGCTCCATCCAAGTTGCTGCAAAGGACATTATTTTTTTTCTCTTTATGGCTGAGTAGTACTCCATGGTGTATATATGCCATATGATATTTTTACCGACTTTACCGACTCATTGGCCATTGGGCACTTAGGTTGGTTTCACATCTCTGCAATTGTGAATTGCGTTGCAGTAAACACACATGTGCGTGTGTCTTTTTCATACAGTGACTTATTTTCCTTTGGATAGATACCTAGTAGTGGAATTGCTGGATCAAATGGTAGATCTACTTTTATTTCTTTAAGGAATCACCATGCCGTTTTCCGTAAAGGTTGTATTAATTTACATTCCCACCAGCAGTGTATAAGCGTTCCTCTTTCACCATGTCCACACCAACATCTGCTGTTTTTTGACTTTTAAGTAATGGCTATGCTTGCAGGAGTAAAGTGGGTTTAATATCTCATTGTGATTTTAATTTGCATTTCCCTGCCTTAAAGGTTTTTTTTTTTAATCTTCATACCAGAGTTAAAAACCCAAAGTTTGGCCAGGTGTGGTGGCTCATGCTTGTAATCCTAGCACTTTGGGAGGCCAGGGCGGGTGGATCACCTGAGGTCAGGAGTTTGAGACCAATCTAGCCAACATGGTGAAACCCCGTCTCTACTAAAAATACAAAAATTAGCCAGGTGTGGTGGCACGTGCCTGTAGTCTCAGCTACTGACTGGGGAAGCTGAGGCAGGAGAATCGCTTGAACCCAGGAGGTGGAGGTTGCAGTGAGCCAAGGTAGCGCCACTGCACTCCAACCTAGGCGACAGAGTGAGACTCCACCTTGAAAAACCCCAAAACCCAAAAAACCCAAAGTTTGAGCATTTAGGTAATGGACCAGTTATAATTGAACTTGACGATTACTATTAGGAAAAAGACAAACAGGTCACTTATAATCTAACCTGAACTTAGTATTAACAAGACTAAAAAATATCTAATCATAAAGTTAATATATCCTCATTGTGGACAAGTTTAAATGCTCAAGGAAGATAAATTAAAAATTACCTTTAACCCTGCCACCTAAAGAGAACCACAGTTAACATTTTAGCACATAGCTAGTTTTTTTGTTTCTATGCCCGTACATGTTTACACAAAATTTAGAATGTATGTTTACCATGTAGTAACATGCTTTTTAAAAACCTAATGTATTGTGCATGCTTTGTCATATTCCTAAATATTATTCTAAAACCTATTTGATTCCTACAAAATACTCCATTTTAAGAAGCACAGTGAAAATTGCTTTGCCACAAGTTCCTATTACTGTTGGTATTCCAGGTTTTTGAAATTCATTTTTAAAAACTTCTGAGAACATGTATTTATGCCTTCCTTATGATTTTTTTTTTTTCAGAAGTATAGTTGCCAGGCAAAGGAATTTTGGGAAAAAATTACATGGAATTGCTTAGCCTAGAAAAAGTTTGAGGCCTTTTTTCCCTAAATTGAGCAACTGCTCTCCAGGTCCTAGAGGAGCTTGTTAAAATGTCGTTATACCTGAAGAGAAATGGCATCACAACTTTCATGTTTAAATGTATAGGCAAAGGCTATTTAAGAATAATATATTTGAAGTTTTGTTGATGACATTCTTCCCGTAATTGCTATAGAGTTTGAGAGTCCTCCAAAAGTCTTAGAGATGTACAGATTTTTTTTTTAATTTTTCAGGATGAGCTTCTTATCACCATAAGTGGTCTTTGTTGACTGTTGGATTGCTTACTTTCCCCCATCTCCTTCTTAAGGAAAAATTATAAGTTTAATTATTCCAGTATATTCAATCCTTAGTAAAAGGAAGAAAAGAAAGAAAACAAACAAAAATGGCCTCAGTACTGTATTTGTACAGTAACTCCTGAACCTTTTCTAAGTACTTGGAGCCCTGAGCATGAGGAATTCCAGAAAAGTGTAGCAGCAGGATTTAAATTAGAAATATATCTGTGGGCTTTTCCCATTTTTGAAAGGGTTGACTGCTATGCAGTATTCTTAATAGTCCATACTGCAAAATATTATGAAATACTTTGGAAGTGATAAATTGTTTTAAGATTTCAGAACTTGAGATATTTAAAGCATTTCATTAGTGTGTGTGGGAGAAGACGTTTATATGCAGATCTGAAAATCATAGAATACAGAATTGAGCTGAATATCAGAATCATTGTTCTTATTTTGTAGTTTGAGGATATATCTACCAGGCAGTTCCTGGTACTCTAAATAAAAAGTGCATGTGAATAAACCACAAAAATGTATTGTTACTGATTTTTCTAAATTGAGGTATAATATGCACTGTAAGTTATACAAATTTTAAAAATGTAACTCAATACAATTTTACACATAGATATACCTATGTAACCCCCATTTGGTGACCAAGATATAGAACATTTTCAGCATCCCTGGTGGCTCCCTTTCCCAGTCAGTACCCTCCTTCCCCAGGATAACTACTGCTCTGACTTCTATCATTATTGCCAGTTCTTAATCTTCATATGACTGAAATCATAGAATCGTGTGTTTTTTTGGTCTGCTTTTGAGATTTATCCGCGTTTTTGCATGCACCAGTACTTTGGTTTTTATTTTGCTTCTTTGTTGTTGTTGTTTGTATAGTAGTAGTCTATTATATGAATATTCTACAGTTTATTTATTCATTCTGCTGTTAATAGACATGGGTTGCTTCCAGTTTGGGCTGTTATGAATAAAACTGCTGTGAACGTTCTTGTATATGTCCTCTGGGGGACATGTGCATTCAGTTCTCTTGGGTACATATCTAGAAGTGAAATTGCTAGCTAGTAGAATAGGTAATTGTTTAGTTTTAGTAAATATTGCCAAACAGTTTTCCAAAGTGATTGTACCAAGTCGTACATTCTTGCTAGCTACAAATGAGAGTTCCAGTGCTTCACATTCTGTTTAATAGTAGCTGTTCTGTTTGGTGTATATGGTGGTATCTTTATTGAGTTTCTATTCGTTTTTGTTTTCGTTTTGTTGTTGTTGTTGTTTTTCAAAGATAGGGTCTCACTCTGTCACCCAGTCTAGAGTGCAGTGGCACTATCATAGCTCACTGTAGCCTCAAACTCCTGGACTCAAGAGGTCCTCCTATCTTAGCCTCCCAGGTAGCTAGGACTACAGGTGTGTGCCACCACACCTGGGTAATTTTTAATTTGTTTTTGTAGAAATGGGGTTTTGCTGTGTTGCTGGCTGGTCTCAAACTCCTGACCTCAAGTGATCATCCTGCCCCAGTCTTTCAAAGTACTGAGATTACAGATGTGAGCCATTGCATCCAGCTTCAGTTTCAATTTGTATATCTCTAATGAGTAATGTTGAAACTTTTTTGTGTATTTATTAGCCATTTGGATATCTTTTGTTTTGATGCACCCATTCAAATCTTTTATGTTTTCTGATTAGGTTGTCTTTTACTTACAGATTTGTCAGAGTTCTTAATGTGTTATGTCTATGAGACTTTGGTTGGATATATGTACCACAGATATCCCTGTCTTTGATTTGCCTTTTCGCTGTCTTAATAATATGAGAACATCAAGTTCTTAATTTTGATGTAGTTTAATTTGTCAGTATTTTCTTCTGTTTTAAGAAATTTTTGCCTACCCCAAGGTCATGAAGATATTTTCCTGTGTTTTCCTCTGTAAGCTTTATTGTTTTACTTTTAACAATTAGGTGTAGAATCCATTTTGAATTAATTTTTGTGAATTGTGTGAAATAGAAGTTCATTTTTATCTGTAGATATTCAGTTGTACCAGCAACATGTATTGCAAAGATCCGTTCTTTTCCCCATTGAATTTGCAATTGTGCTTTTGACATAAATCAAGTGACTAGATTCTTTATCTGTACTTATGCCATTCCACACTGTCTTGATAATTGTAGCTTCATAATAAGCCTTAATATCTGGTAATGTATATCCTCCATCTTTATTGTTTAAGATTTTTGTGACTATTCTTATATCCCTTGTATTTCCATACAGATTTTGAAATCAACTTGTTAATTTCCACAAAGTCTGCTAGAAATTGATGCTTCATTAAATCTATGGATTTGGGTAGTATTTATGTCTGTACAATAATATATCTTCCAGTCTACGAAAATAAAATGTATCTCTATTTGGGTTTTTTTTTTTTTTTAACATTTGTTCTCATCAATGTTTTAGAGTTTTTAGATGTGGGTCTTAGACATTTTGTTAAATTAATTCTTGTCTTTCATGTTGTTTGATGCTATTGTAAATTGTGTTCTTGTTTTTGTTTTTCTGAGATGAAGTTTTGCCCTTGTTGCCCAGGCTAGAGTGCAATGGTGTGATGTCAGCTCAGTACAACCTGCACCTCCCAGGTTTAAGCGATTCTCCTGCCTCAGCCTCCCTTATAGGCGTGTGCCACCATGCCCGGCTAATTTTGGTATTTTTAGTAGAGATGGTATTTTTAGTTTCGCTATGTTGGCCAGGCTAGTCTCAAACTCTTGACCTTGTGATCCACCTGACTTCACCCCTCAGAGTGTTGGGATTACAGGCGTGAGCCACTGTGCGTGGCCTTATATTTTGTTAAATTTCATTTTTATTTGTTTATTGCTAATACATAGAAAGCTAATTGGGTTTTTGTATGTTAATATTGTATCTAGCAGTCTTCTTCCATTAACTTGCTAATTGTAATAAATTTTTGTATTAATAGACTCTTTTGGATGGCATTTTCTACATAGAAAATTGTAGACAATAATGACAATTTTGTCTCCTTCCAATGTTAAAATTCTTTTTATTTTTCTTGCTTTATTACACTGTCTGGGACTTCTAGTACACTACCAAACAGATGTGTTGATAGTAGATAGCCTTATCTTACTTCTAAATTCTGGGGTAGAACTTTTAGTATTTCACCACTCTCAGTATTTCTTACTAGGTCAATAAGCTGTATTTGTTTTTAATCCCAAAGACTTAAAAAATTCTGATTATAAATAGAAATAGCAGTGTTGAAATTGTCTTAAGATCTATTTTAATTTTTCATTTTATCTTTCACTTTGGATGTATAGTATTCTTAGATTTCTATTTTATGTGGAACATTGAGTCTTTACAAACTCATTATGTTTTTTTCAGTAATTAATGAATTACTGTGTCAATGTGAAATTGGAGGTATTTTGGGGTTTCAATTAATTAAATGTTAATGGGATTTTCCTTTGGTATTTTTCATGATTCACTAGTTTTAATTTGAACTTTTGATAGTTTATGTTTGTCAAGTTGATTGGTATTACTTTTAAATGCGTTGAATGTTAACACTTTGGCATTACTTTAGTTCAGCGATTCTCAATCAGGCACAATTTTGCCCCCCTAAGGAATATTTAGTAACATTTGGAGACATTTTTGGTTGTCATAACTGAGGGGGAGGGGTGCTACTGGCGTATGGTGGGTAGAGACAAGGAATGCTGCTAAATATCATGTAATATATAGGTCAGCCCCCACAACAGGCATTTTCTGGCCTAAAATAGTAGGGCTGAAAAATCCTGATCTAATTTAGCACTACGTTTGAAACTGAAGCCCACAAATGTGAAGTTACTTGCCATTATTTATTTTTAGTATGGTTTTTATGCTTCCTACATTTATGTATAAAAACAGTCGTCATAGCCAGGCACGGTGGCTCACGCCTGTAATCCCAGCACTTTGGGAGGCCGAGGCAGGTGGATCACAAGGTCAGGAGATCAAGACCATCCTGGCCAACATGGTGAAAACCCATCTCTACTAAAAATAAAAAAATTAGCTGGGCCACAGTGGTGGTGCCTGTAATCCCAGCTACTCAGAAGGCTGAGGCAGGAAAATAGCTTGAACCAGGGAGCCAGAGGTTGCAGCAAGTTGAGATCACACCACTGCATTCCACCCTGGTGACAGAGCGAGATTCTGTCTCAAAAAATAAAATAGCTCAGGACACTGAGGCATACAGAGGCTCATCCATGATTTAATTTATTGAATAAACATTTACCAAAAAGTACCACTTCTTTTTTTTAAGTAGGAAGTACAGTGATGAGTACAACTGATAGGCATTATGGAGACTGTATTCTATCTAGTGAGGAAGACAGACCGACTATGCTGGTGAGGAAGACAGACCAAACACAGTAGGATAAAGATTACCAGACATGGCGAGTGATACGAAGAAAAAAAGGGGTTGAGATAGAAATCAAATGTGAGGAGGGAGTCCACTTTATTTAAAGAGAGATTGAAAATGACTTCTTTGATTTGCTGACATGTAAGCTGAAACCTGACAAATGAGCGGAAGAAATATATGTGAAAAGTATGGGGAACCGTTTCAGGTGGAGGGGGCACCATGTGGGGGCTGAAGCAGGAAAGAGTTTGACATTTTTTGAGGAAGTGAGAACAGAGTATTGTGGCTGGAGCTCAGTCAGTCATTGGGAAAAGTAACTTGAGATGAGAGTGGAGTGGGGGGCAGATAGGGGAAGGCCTAAGGCCCTAAGATAGGGCAAGGACTGTGCTAAGGACTTTACTGGTTGCAGTGAGAAGCTATTGAAGAATTTTGAGCAGGGAAGGGCCATGATCACATCTATCTGCACTTTTCAAAACTCCAACTATTGTTTATACAGTGAATTGGAATAATAGGTCAAGAGTAAAATGCAGGAAGACCGGTTGTAAGGCTATTACAGTTCAGGTGAAGGAGTAAGACAGTTTTTAGATATTTTAATTTTTGTTTCCCAATTGGAAATTACTGGATTTCCTAGTGAATAGGGATGTGGAGGTGGTAGGAGAAAGTGAGAAATCAAGGATGACTGCTAGGGTTCTGGCTTGAGTAACTGGGAGAAATTACTGAAATGGGAAAGATTGGGGAAGGAACACTTTTGGGGAGTGGGGTGAGAGGGTGAGAGGGACTTAACAGTTTGATGTTGGACATATGGTAGGTGTTTAAATTGAAGTATAATTCATTCATTACTTAAACTGCAGTATGATTTCATTTCCACATGCTTCATCTTCAGGGAAAATAGTTATTTAGAAAGACAGCGTAGCGTTCAGGCATACCTCCTTTTATTGCACTTTGCATTATTGCCCTTCACAGATACTGCATTTTTTTTTTTAACAATCTGAGTTTGCGGTAACCTTACATTGAGCAAGTCATCGGCACCATATTTCCAACGGCATGTCCTCACTTTGTGTCTCTGTGTCACGTTTTGGCAATTCTTGACAATATTTCAAACTTATTATTATTATGTATTATAGTGATCAGTGATCTTTGGTCTTACTATTGTAATTGTTTTGGGGAGCTACAAACCACACCCATGTAAGATGGCAAATTTAATGTTTTGTGTGTGACTGTTCCGCCAGTCAGCTGTTGCATCTCTCTTCCTCTCCTCTGGCCTCCCTATTCTCTGAGAAACAATGATACTGAGATTATGTCAATTGATAACCCTACAGTGACCTTTAAGTGTTTAAGTGAAAGGAAGAGTCATGTGTCTCTTACTTAAAGTCAGAAGCTAGAAATGAGTAAGGTTAGTAAGGCAAGTTGAAAGCTGAGATAGGCTGAAAGCTAGGCCGCTTGTGCCAAATAGCCAAGTTGTGAATGAAAAGGAAAGTTAAAAGTGCTACTCCAGTGAGCACACAAATGATGATAAAGCAAAACAGCCTTATCACTAATGTGGAGAAGTTTTAGTGATCTGGATAGAAGCTCAAACCAGTCACAACATTCCCTTAAGTCTCTTCAGTTCTGGGAAGACGAAGAGAGGTGAGGAAGCTGCAGAAGAAAAGTCTGAAGTTAGTAAAGGATGGTTCATGAGATTTAAAAAAAGAAGCTGTCTCCATAAACTTGCATTAAAGTGCAAATGAAGCAGCCAGTGCTGATGTAGAAGCTACAGCATGTGGGCCAGGTACGGTGGCTCACGTCTGTAATTCCAGCACTTTGGGAGGCTGAGGCAGGTAGATCATAAGGTCAGGAGTTGGAGACCAACCTGGCCAACATAGTGAAACCCTGTCTCTACTAAATATACACAAATTAGCCAGGTGTGATGGTGTGGTACATGCCTGTAATTCTAGCTACTCAGGAGGCTGAAGCAGGAGAGTCGCCTGAACTGGGGAGGCAGAGGTTGCAGTGGGCCAAGATCGCGCCATTGCACTCTCACCCAGGCAACTGTGCGAGACTCAATCTCAAAAAAAAAAAAAGCTACAGCATGTTGTCCAGAAGATCTACCTGTGATCATTGATAAAGGTGTCTACACTTAACAGATTTTCAATATAGATGAAACAGTCTTACATTGGAAAAAGATGCCACCTAGGACTTTCATAGCTAGAGAGGAGAAGTCAGTGGGTTCAAAGGACAAGCAGACTCTCTTGTTAGGGGCTAATGCAGCTGGTGACTTTAAGTTAAAGCCTGTGTTCTATAAGTGGAGTAACAAAGCCTGAGTGACAGCACATCTGTTTACATCATGGTTTATTGAATGTTCTAAGCCCACTGTTGAGACCTACTGATCAGAAAAATAGATTCCTTTCAAAATAGTACTGCTTATTGACAAAGCACCTGGTCACCCAAGAGCTCTGTTGGAGATGTGCCAGGAGATCAATGTTGTTTTCATGCCTGTTCACACAACACCCATTCTGCCACCCACAGATCAGGGAGTCATTTGACTTTCAAGTCTTATTATTTAAAAATATATATTTTCTAAGACCATAGCTGCCATAGATAATGATTTCCTCTGATAGATCTGGGCAAAGAAAATTGAAAACCTTCCAGAAAGGATTTATCATTCTAGATGCCATTAAGAACATTCATGATTCATGAAAGGAGGTCAAAATGTCAACATTAACAGGAGCTTGAAAGAAGTTGATTTTAACCCTCATGGATGACTTTGAGGGGTTCAAGACTTCAGTGAAGGAATTAACTGCAGATGCGGTGGAAATAGCAAAATAACTAGAATTAGAAGTAGAGCCTGAAGATATGACTGAATTGCTGCGATCTCATGATAAAGCTTGAATGGATGAGGAGTTGCTTCTTTTGGATGAGGAAAGAAAGTGGTTTCTTGAGATGGAATCTACTCCTGGTGAAGATGCTTTGAACATTGTTAAAATAACAACAAAAGATTTAGAATATGACATAAACTTAGCTAATAAAGCAGCAGTAGGGCTTGAGAGGATTGGCTTACAATTTTGAAAGAGGTTATGTTGTGGGTAAAATAACTGTCAAACAGCATCACCTACTACAGAGAATTCTTTCATGAAAATTAAATTGATGTAGCAGGCTTCATTGTTGACTTACTTTGAGACATTGCCACAGTGACTCAGCCTTCAATGACTACCATCCTGATCCATCAGCAGACATCAACATTGAGGCAAGACCTTCTACCTGCAAAAAGCTTATGACTACCTCAAGTCTCAGATGATTGTTAGCATTTTTAGCAATAAAGTATTTTAAAATTAACATATGTATATTTTTTTAGACACAGTGCTGTTGCATACTCATAGACTATGGAAAACCAAAAAATTCATGTGACTCACTTTATTGCAATACTTGCTTTATTGCAGTGGTCTGTAGCTGAATCCAAAATACCTCATAGACATGCCTGTATTTGGAAGAATGCCAGATGAGTTTTCAGGTTCTGGGTTCCAGCACTGGTTCTAGCTCTCCTTGATTGGTGCCAGCACCTCAGATGATCTCATCTGTAAAGTAGGGCATGTTGGACTTGACGTTCCTTTGGGTCACTTTCAGTAATACTCTGTGACTCTATTCTGTTTTTTTTTAAATTCTGGGGTACATGTGCAGGATGTGCAGGTTTGTTAAATAGGGAAACATGTGCCATGGTGATTTGCTGCACCTATCAACCCATCACCTAGGTATTAAGCCCAGCAGGGATTAGCTATTTTTCCTGATGCTCTCCCTCACCAACACTCCCGACAGACCCAAGTGTGTGTTGTTCCCCTCCCTGTATCCGTGTGTTCTCATTGTTCACCTTCCACTTATAAGTGAGAACATTTAGTGTTTGGTTTTCTGTTCTGTGTTAGTTTGCTGAGGATAATGGCTTCTAGCTCCATCCATGTCCCTACAAAAGGCATGACCTCTTTCCTTTTTATGGCTGCATAGTATTCCATGGTATATATGTACCACATTTTCTTTATCCAGTCTATCATTGATGGGCATTTGGGTTGACTTCATGTCTTTGCTATTGTGACTAGTGCTACAGTGAACATATGCATGCATGTATCTGTATAATAGAATGATCTATATTCCTTTAGGTATATACCCAGTAATGGGATTACTGGGTCAAATGGTATTTCTGGTTCTGGGTCTTCGAGAAATCGTGTGGCTCTAAATTTAAATCATCCCTTCAGCTTTCTCTTGCTGCTGTGCCTGAGATTTTTATATGGTAGCCCTGCTCCCTGGCTAGGATTTTTTTACAGTTTATTTATTCACCTACATGGGGTTTATAGCCAGAAATTTTTGAATTAGGCCTTCTTTGTGCCTTTAAAAAACAATTATTTATATATATTTATATATATATATGTAATTATTATAAGAAATAATTATGTGACTTGCTCTAGAAGCAAAAACCTAAAACCCAAAACCATAGCGTTCTTCCAAATACAGGCATGTCTATGAGATATTTTGGATTTGGTTGCAGACCACTGCAATAAAGTGAGTATCACAATAAAGTAAGTCACATAATTATTTCTTATAGTAATTACATATATATTATTTTTAGAGATGGAGTCTCTCTGACTGGTCTAGAATCCTGGCCTCAAGTGAGCTTCCTACCTTGGTCTCCCAAAGTGCCGGGATTACAGGCATGAGCCACCGTGCCTGGCCTTTAACCGGCTTATAGTTAGAAAATTTTCAGACTTCCTGCTGACATATTATCTCTGTATTAAAAACAACTATATTTTTCTATTTTGTGCTGCTATAACATTATCTCAGACCAGGTATTTTAAAGAACAGAGTTATTTCTTATAGTTCTGGAGGCTGGGAGGTCCAAGGTTGAAGGTCCTGCACCGGGGGAAAGCCTTTCTGCTGCATCATCCTTCTGTGGTAGAAGGCAGAAGGTCAAGAGAGCACGCACGCAAGAGAGGGAAGGGGCCAAACTCATCCTTTTGATCAGGAGCCCAGTTTGCAATAACTAACCCACTTCCTCAGTAATGGTAGAGCTCTCATGACCTAGTCACTTCTTACACGTCCTCCCTCTCAACACTGTTGCACTGGGAATTAATTTCCCAACACATGAATTTTTGGGGGGACAAGCCATAGTCACAGTCAACCTTTTGTTGCCTCTCTAGTAAGTACAGAAATACTCCGAGTATTGGGGTGGCTCTATTTGATATTTAAAAAAATGATTTAACTTTAAAATATCTTTTAATCTGTGTCCTAGAAAACATTTACTTTTCAGTCCATCCTCAATATGCCTTGGCTGTTCAAAGATTCAGTAAAGCTTAAGCTCTGCAGAGAAGAATAGGTTAGAAGGAAGAACTGCTTCCCTGAGAGATGTACATCTCTAGCCTCATGTAGAACCAGCTCCCATTTAGAGAAGTGTAGAGGAACCCACAGTTTCAGCTCTTCCAGGGAAGGCACTAAAGTACTGCCTGGGAATTAAGTACACACATCAATCAAGCTGATAAATCTTATCCCCATTTAATATATAATAAAATATTAACAAAGCTAAATCAAATGAGTTTTCAGTTTAGCTATATAAGTGGAAAGCAATTTTGAGGTCTGTTGCATAAAGAATTCTAGTTCCGTGGTAGAGTAGCAAATAAGTGGGCTTGGGGGTGGGGTGACAGGAGAGGAGATACATAAATCACCTGTTAGTAACTCATTGCTGTCAGCTGTAGGTCTTTAAGGCCAACAGAATGGCTTTGCCAGGTTTCCTAGTAGTTGTATTTCAAGAGCAGCTTTAAGAAATAAATTTGTATTAATATTAGTGAATAAATTTGAAGGATCTGTCCAGTGCTGTGAGCAATTGGTAGTAACTAACAGTAAGGCCCTGTAATAGTATTGGTTTTTGCTTAATAAAATATTCAATCATAAATGTCTGAATTCTGCATCTCCCACAGGAAGGCATTTCCATGCCCACTGACAAAAATAATTTAGCAGTTTCATAGTTGAGCGCTTAATTACTCATAATTGTGAAGGGCAAGATATGATGAATTCTTCCTTGATGGACATACTAAATATTTTAACCAAGTATATGACTTAAAGTAAATTAAGCTAGTGAGATCAATTATTACATTGGTTAAAAGCAGTTTAATATATCATGTCCCGAATGCCATCAGATGATAATACGTGCGTACTTCTGTCATGTGACTAAAGGCTGTATGATTGTGATGGATGGCAGTTGTTTTAGGTTGGGTGCTGGAAAATGAATATTAAACTTTTTGACTTGTTTTGCCTGAGTCATTAATGAAGACTCTTAGCTATATGTAGAATTTGCTTATCAAAACAATGGGAAAACTCTTTATGTCCTTTTGTTTGATGTGAGAGTATTGTCTGTCCTATATCAGGACAAAGGAAGGGACCTGACAGGGAAGGGTCTCCCGTAAATCTTGTTCTTCAGGGAAGATGGCCTGATTTGCAAAATAATGTTGAAAGCAGTCAAAAGGTAAAAGAAGGAAAAGTGCAAGCAGCAACTCTTTGTGAAACACTTCATTAAAAATTTCTGAATTAAAAAGAAACTTACATTTTGGAGTAGAGGAAACAGGAGTCCAGATATTTTAGGAGTTAATATGTCACTGCAGCAACACTTGTGTAGTATTATAAAAGGCTCAGGAGCCTCCTGCCTACCATTGGGGAAGGTTGAAACAACTTGTCTCATTAAGTTAAGCTTCTTCCCTTGAGTGTCTTATTTGCGTTAGTTCTCTTAATTCTCTTTCCCTGGTGATTTGGGTAAACTGTCTGAAACCACTAAAGGTAAAAGGTTGAAGCAATCCCAAATTTAATAATCTATCACCTTTCTTTAGTGTATCTGAATGTAATTCCCAGCAGTTCTTTGTGAATTCATTAGAAGACAGCAAGTCATTAAAAGTTAATAAGAAACTATTGTTTCTGTGTGTGTGAATAAAACCACTTTGTAAGTCTGTCATTCCAGACATAAAAGCCTTGCTTTCAGCCAGTTTCCTTTTGTTGTTGTTGTTCTCTCTAGGTTACTCCTGGATGGAGCACCTCTGATAGCAATCCACAAAGCCAGGTATTACAAGAGGAAAGATGGCTTAGCCCTGGGGCCTGGACCATTTGTGACTGCTTTAGAGTATGCCACAGATACCAAAGCCACAGTCGTGGGAAAACCAGAGAAGACGTTCTTTTTGGAAGCATTGCGGGGCACTGGCTGCGAACCTGAGGAGGCAGTCATGATAGGAGATGTAAGTTGAAGAACCCAGGAGGTGCTCCCGGATCACCTGCCATGCTGGGAGAGCCAGCTTGGAAACACTGCTTTAGGAAAGGGAACATTCTGTTACTGACCATGTAGACAGTATAAATGGCTACCTATAAAACGAGGTTTCCTGTCAGTGGTATTCTTCTGAAGAACTGAAATTTGTATTATTTCTGACATTTCTTCATAGTGTAATGGGAGAGTTGTGTGTTATATATATATATATATATAGTTAACTCCTAAAATATATATGAATATATTTATATATATATAATTCAAAAAACCACTTATATTGCAAGTCAACTGAATGCTTTAAATGTCTTTTTGAGGAAAACCTCTACACAAATGAGAACCTATACCAAAGAATTCTACCACTACTGTTTTTTCTCTTACATGCTTTATGGAAGAACTTCTCTGTCTGTGTGTCACAAATAGCTGAAGATTTTGATCACCTTAGCCCTTTGAGTGGCAGGGCTGAGCCTGGGATGATTAGAGGCCCTGGCTGGTCACCTGTGGCCATGAGCACCTTGTCAGTTTACCCCAGTGTACTAGGCAAACATAATTCCCATGTATGTCATGATGGGAAAAGAGCTGGAAAGCACACTGCCGCATGGTAAGTTGGTGGCCAGGATTATATTTCAGTTTTTAAATAACATGTGAAGCTGGGAGGGATCATCACAGATGTCTGGTTCAAAACTCTCATTTTAGAGACTGGGAAACCGAAGCCCAAAGAGGTGAATCTCCAACCCTGAATTCCCATAGCTAATTAGTAGCACAGTTGGAAGTAGAACTTGAGTTCGGGACTCCTTCCCTAGCTATCTAACTTGTGATGGTGGAAATGTATCACAGTCTTCCTGATTTTATCTTCTGTTTTTATAATCATTCACTTAAAATTGAATAGGATAATCACTGCGCTCACTAGTATTTTGAGAAACTATCTTTTTAGACATTTTTAGTCACGTGTTCTCTTGGCAAGCCTTTAGCTGCCTTAAATGTGTCTAAAGAAGTGGTTATTTGAGCTGGAGACTTCAGAATTCTTTATCCCAGGAGATGCCCACCCTGGGACAGGATGAGAGGTAGGAAGGGATGCAACAGTTGTGTTCAGTTGCATGGAGGATTGTTGGTTATCCAGGAAAGTGGTAGTTCCCCCACTTCTTTTTCCACATTCACTTTTTCCCATCTCCCTTACTCTTCTCCCCCATCTCTGTTCTTCAACAGGGCGAGTTTAGCTGTAACAGGAAAGGTTTGAAGTTGGACCTTGAATGAGGATTTTGACATTCTGAAACTCATTTTCAAGGGCTGTTGCTGAACAGTATTAATGGTTTTTAAGGAAAAAAAGTTTCTTCAGGCATAGTCAATGCTGCTTATAGACATGAGGTAGCAAGATTAATTTTTTTGATGTTTCTTTCAGTCCTTGGAATTTTAGTTACCTTGTATTCATCATCACAGTTAACTAAGCATATTTATCCTTGTCTTGAATAATAACTAGAAAGAGGAGCTTCTTTTTCAGACAGATCTGTTATTCCCAAGTGTGAAATGGACATCAGACAGTCAGAGTCTAAGTGTCTGGATTTCACTTGATGCTACCTGTTAGGACAATGGGGAAAGTGAGGATAATATACTACATGGTCCACAGAAAAGCAGTCTTCTGAGTGTAGCTCATTCACTGTCTGCAGTTGGATTATTTACTGCCAAATGGATAGAATGCATTTTTCCATGATCTGTTTAACAGGGAGATAAATAGATGTAGGTGTGGCAAAGATGGAGAATTGTAACTCTGCTGTCTCTGTTTGGTTACCAGGATTACTACTCTATTGTATACCTTCCACTTCTGAGATACTTCCCTTTCCAAACTTGGAATGCTTCCTCAGAGTACTACATATGGATTCACCTTTTACATCTTCTCTTTTCTATTTTAATAAAAAACATGGCATTACAGTTGGACATCCTAGCCTAATAAATCAGTTGGTAAGGTTTGTTGGCTAGCTTACTGAAGACAGTGGACTAAATACTTCCTTTATGCTTTTCTAGGATTGCAGGGATGATGTTGGTGGGGCTCAGGATGTTGGCATGCTGGGCATCTTAGTAAAGACTGGTATGTATCTTCTGTATAAAGCATTTTCTAAAACAGGATAGAAGAATGCACAGTTGCTTAAAGAACAACCTTTGCAGAAATGGCAGAGCCCTGGGCACTTTTATTCTCTTTCTGCCACAAAGCAAAAATAAAATGGCTTAAGATTATAGGAAACAATTAGGGAGGGGCCTGTGCTGTACAAAGTGAGGAAGATCAGGGCTCAGAGGTATTTTAACACCTTCCCAGAGATAACCATTCATGGTTGACAGCATTTATATGATTTCCTGGATGTACAATTCACCACAGAGGAATGGAGCAAAGGACCATGGATTGTGGTGCTCTGTCCTTTTATTTTCATGCTAGCTATATGACTATGATACTGATCTCTTTAGGAACTGGCCAGCTAAGTAATCTGATCCTTTGCGTTAATGTTTGAACTTTTACAAAAATTTTTGAAAAACTCTTTTTTCTCTTTACTTATTGTTTGTAGTAAGCAAAAGGTTAGGAATTATTTCCTGCACCACAATTAGGTTTACTCTATATGGTATCTCAAATAAATTTAAGAAAAAGGAAAGACCTTATTTGATAATACAGTATTATGACTACCATAGACTGGTTAAGTGCCTTGGGTCCTGGTCTCAGCTCTGCACTAACTAGCTGTGTGAGACTTGGGTCAAGGCTCTTCCCCTTTTCAGGCCCTGTAAAAATGATGGGATTGGACTGGTGCCTTCTTGCCCTCATAGTTTATGATCCTGTGTAGAGTGTGACTCATAAAGTCCTTTCGAGGTAAAGAAAGAACGGGCATAAGATCTGTGAGTAGGGCCAAATATTATTGCATTGGGAACTTAATGAGCTGTTAACGTTATAATGAAAAGCCCTTCTTCCCCTGCATGCTGCCCCCCAAATGGCACCTGCTGCATTTGGAATTAACAGCATATGACAGCCAGAAATCTTGTCCAAGAATTGTTATCAGACCTTATAAATCAAATAGCAGATAAGTGGTTCCATAGCTCTCTGTGAGCTCATTTGCCTGGTTTCATATCATAGTAGTAAAACTGTTTAATAGGCTGTTTACAGAAGGGAATATTTAAACATAAAGTCAAAGAAGAGTTACCACTGGGAAATTTTTTAGAAAAAGTGACTGTGATGTGTGTTCAAGAAAATGTGGTTGCATGAAATCTGTTTTGAATTTCAAATAGAAACAAGAAATGTAGGTGGAGCTACAATTGAATAAGAAGTATGTGGCGAAGGCCTGTACAAAGAGTGAAAACACTGTCTGCTTGTTCCTGGGGCCTGAAGTGAACAGATAATAACACCAGTCACTCTAGAATTAACACAGTGGGTTTGTTCAAATGTCTCAGTCAAAATGACCACCTTCCCAGGAACATAACAGCCCTGTGATGTAAGTAGAAAAGAGGAAAAATGCATTAAAGTCTGGAAAAGTAGCCACACTCATCAACCTCCATGTATCTTTGTTTTCAGATTTCCGCCTTTTCCAATTTTATTTTCTGGTTATTGAAGAAATCCTTAGATAACTATTTTTACTTGTGTATTATTCCCATGAACGTTTTCTTTCTTTTTTAGCTCATGTAATTAAGGATTTACACTAAGCTTCAAAGTGGCATTTCTGCCAGTGTCTTGATGGGCCCAGCTCCCCTGGCTGGTCTCCACTGGCTCTGTCATCTTTTCTGACTGGCATTTGGTTGTGACCAGCCTTTCACAGGCATCAGTTTAGTCTTTGAGAAGCCATCAGCATAACACAATCAAGTCTAAAATGTGTAATTAGTAAATCAACTAATTATGGCTCATGGAAACAGGCATATCTGTACCATTGATCTTTGGTCAGAAAAATCATGAATAACCGTACTGTTCTAAAAACATGTGGAACAGCCAGCTCCATTGATAAATTTTAACTAAGTGCAGTGGACAAGTGCTAGGCTTCCCCTTGTTGAAAATTACCTTAAATATTTTAATTCATATTCAATAACAAGTGCTTTTTGTGAATCATCTTGAGCAATTTTGTTTCTCAAGTGGTAGCACAAGGTAGATCCTCAGTATACATTTGCTCGGTTATTTGTTAATAAAGATTTTTGACTAGTCCTAACCAGAATTTATTTGTTTAACATGTGAAACAGTCATCTAGAAAAAAAAATAGGATCTTTCTTTGCCTTCATATATCATTAACATAGCATCCTGTTTTCTCCCTCCATTCATCATTTATCCATCCATGAAAGCACAGGCAGCTGCAGTGAGTGAGTCAGCCATGAGCAATGCAGGCTGCTTCATTCACTCAGCAAATGTTATTGAGCCCCTCCTATGTGCCAGGCACAGTGCTAGCTGCAGGAACTAGAACATATACCTAAGCCACTTTTGTCAGTTTGTACTTTGTAGAAACCCCACTTGCAGAGCCAAACTAAGCAGAAGCCTTTAACTCCAGCCAGGAAGCTTATTTATTTGTCTCTTAGACCACTGGATCTAGAAAGTAAGTCATAGACTAATATTTAGTTATTAACTTACCTGTGAGACCAAATAGAAACCTTGTAAAGGAGTTTATAACTTAATAATGTTAAAGCTCGAGAAGAAAACTGGCAGTACAGTTTGCTGTGGGGACCATACTATGGACAGGTGCCTTGAGGGTGCTAACGAGAGTGAGGTGTGTATTAATTACCTTGGTACATTTGATGCTGGCTCCCTTCCTGTAAGAAGTTATAATCAGTAAGATAAGACAGGAAGCATCTCCACCATGATGCAAAGATGTGGAAAAGAGGGGTTTTCAGGCTTTGTGTTTGTCCGGCAAAGCCTCTTAAAGAAGTACTTGTAGAAAACAGTGGGTCTGTTATTGAAAGAGCTGAGTTTAGGCAGAAAATACTGGGAAAAGCAGAAGAATCAACAACAGAGACCACAAAGGGATGAGAGAGCAAGGAGAAAGGTGAAGGGCGGAGGCAGCCCTGGTGGCTACGGGGCAGGAACTGTGTTCTGCATTTCCTCCCTCCCTCCACTCTCTTCTTCCCTCCATTCATTTTTAAAAAAAATATTTACAGGATGGTTACTATGTGCTAGTCACTATATTAGGTACTTGGAATACAGTGGGATGTATAATAGGTATAGTCCCTGCTCTCAAAGAAGTTAGTCTTCTTAAATGAGAGACAGATATTAAACAAATAAACACATAATTACAAATTGTTGTAAATGTTGTGGAGGCAAAGAACAAGGTGAATAACAGGGAGGGGGTTTAATTTGTATGGGAATATGGGATCTGACCTGAAGCATGAAGGAGGTAGTCAGGTGAGAAGAATGGCATGCGAATGCCAAGGGAATGGCAGGTATGAAGGCCCTCAGAAGCGCCAGGTCCAGCCTGGGACTGCAGCCTGGTGAACCAGTAGCACATGCTTAGGTGAGAGGGTTACTGGGGCTGCATGACAAAGGGCATGGTAAGCAGCAGTAGAGATTTTGTATTCTTTCTGAAGGGCACTGGGACCCATTAAAGGGTCTTTAAATAGGGACCATGCACCTTCTAACTTAGGTTTGTAAAAGCTCTTTGTGACCACTGTGGAATGGTTCCTCTGCTGTGTTGGGGTGTTAAATTTTGTGCCAGGTGCTAGGAACAGCAGGCCGTCTTGAATTCCAGGGCTGGGGAGAGTCAGGCAGTGAGGCTGCCGCTTGATGCCTGCCAGGTGGCCTGTCCTGCCTGGCCTCAGGCCTGCGAGCATCCATCACTCTTTCCCACCCCACCCCGGGGTGCCCGCATCTGCCAGGCTCCCTGGATCTGTGCGTGGCAGCAGCACATCCTGTTCCCAGTTGCCATTGGGAGAGGATGAGTCCTCTGCCCTCTGGGGTCTGGGGTTCCATTTTAAAGCATTGATTTAATCACCAATCTATCTTTAGGGCTGAGGGTAGGGGAAAGAAAATGATTTCATCAGCTGTGGATATGTGAAGGGAACCTTAGCTGTCAGATGACCCAGTACCTGTGGCAGTCCATTGTGAATGACCACAGGGCCTGGGGAAAGGCTGAATGTGACATTTCTTTGAATTGCCTTATTTTACATCCTGAAGCCACAGTAAAAGGTGATTTGGGAGATGGGTGGCCCCTGATTCTCTCATAATTGTAAGGGTGGTTCTGTGATGACCCAGGTGCTAATGGGGTATGATTAATTTAGCATTTTGGTGGTAGCCTGTGTTTAATGGCTTTACTTTCATTTCAGGGAAATATCGAGCAGCAGATGAAGAAAAAATTAATCCACCTCCTTACTTAACTTGTGAGAGTTTCCCTCAGGCTGTGGACCACATTCTGCAGCACCTACTGTGAAGCACTGTGTGCATCTGAAGCAACATGAAACGCAGCTTCTTCTTGTCTGGAATGACTCCCTTACCAACTCAGTGCCAGCATCAGTAGACATACTAGTTAGTGCTGATCGCTTTTTAACCCTCCTTTATTGTGCATTAATTAGAAAGAAAGGTATTGAATTGCAGCCCACCAGTAAGTCTTACTAATCCCTTTTATTTTGTAACTGAAGATGAGACCCAAAGAAAGGGAAAGCTGAGATTTTGTGCCATTCCTTTTAAAATATTCATCAGGTTAGGCGGGGCTGAGAGGGAGAAGCTACCACAGGGAAGAGTGTTCTCTGCTGTCTCCTCACTGGAAAACAGGGAGAGAGGAATTCAGACTGTGAATAAAGTTGAACAGTGGTTTTTAAGTTATAAAGTAATGTATTAAAAGGTGCATTAGGCCGTAGTTCTAATATTGAGTTCAACTGTGAAATCCATCAGAAGTGCCAAATGGAGAAGACAAAAGCAGCAAAGTGAATTGTCCTTTAGCTCAAGTGATACAGTGAATTTGCTTTAACAGGTATTGAAAACTAAATTTTCTACTGTTTTCCCAGCACAGGTGACTTCTTTTTCTCTTGATTAGCCAGAGATGACTAATTTAAATTTAGAACCAGATTTTAATTTAAAATAATATTTCCATTAATAACCTATTCATTGCAGATACCTATTATACTGTGTAACAGTTGTTTTGGAAATTTTATGTAAAATTAAAACTATCAGTATTTTACAGATGTTTTAATTAGACATTGTTATTAACAGGAACAGTGCAGAAACTAGAATCAAGCCTTTAATGTCTTATAGACCATGCATTTTTGAAGTTAGTGTCCACTAGGGTCCTATTAACTGTACATTTGCAAGATTTCATTATTTTTGCCTCTGACACTATGGGAAAAATTTTTTGGAAGCTGTTGGGACAGATTCAAGCTTTTATGTACTTGGTTACTACAGCTGTAAAATGAAATCTCGTCTTGTAGCATGGATTATTCTTCTCATGTTAAACCCACCAAAATGAAGGGGACTAAATAGGTAATGATTTTCCTAGTGCATTTGCATACCGTGATAATCCTGGGCCTTTGCAGTTGTTTTACGGGGCTCTTGGGCATTGAATTATTAGGATGTAATTGTACATCATTGTAGTGTTCACCTTACTGAAGCTCACACTGATGTTAATGAGCTTCGGGTTTTGATGCTTGTTTAGAGATCAGCAGTGTTGGATGGGAGAGAACAAAGCTAAATAAATGGTAGTTTGGTGAGCACTGTGTTTTTGTTTTTGCAAATGCCTCACCTTAGTACTTATATATCCCAGAGTGCAAAAGACAGATGTGGTGTGACCACCACCCCAAATCAGAAGGATGAGTGGAGTGGCTAAGAACATAGACTCTGGATCCTGGTCCACACATAACTAGCTCTCTGGCCTTGGGCGAGTCACCTCACCTCTCATGCCTTCTTTTCATTATCTATAAAATGGACCACATAGGGTTGATATGGGTATTACATGGATGAACTACATGTTAAGTACTTAGAATATAATTGGGTAAATGGTAAGTGCTCTGCATTTGTGATGATGATGATGATGATGATGAAGCAGGACTGTCCACATTTAACAATCTGAAAAAGGTTGGTAGAATTTATCTTTACATTTATCTCAGTGGAGAAGCTCTTCCTGAGGATTGAAAAAAAATTCTGTACTACATTTAGACTTCTTCATAGCAAAGCCGCATGGTGAGAGAGCTCAGCCTGTGGGTAGAGAGCTCTGCGTGGTGCCTGGTGGGTGGGCTGCCTTCAACGTTGGCTTGTTGATTGGATGCCTGGGTCAGTGATGCCTTGGCCTAAGCATTATCAAGTGTTTGCTAGTTGTTATGCACTGAGTGCCCGGATTATGGTGGGAAATAAGCATATTAAGAAAAAGATTTTGCCTCAAGGATCCTTTCCAGTTGAAGAGCTAAGGAGGATACACATTACTCAAGAACACTGAAGATCCAACTTGACGTTCCTCTCCTCTGATGTCATCTGTGACTGCAGGATGGGGTGAGGCATCCCCTCCTTCATGTCCATGTGGTACTTTAAGAGTGCTTAGGTCTTCACATGCTCTTCTCCCCTCTAGACAGGACTGCATCTCATTTTTCTTTTCATTTTGCTACCCAGTTATATTTGAGTTTCATCATTCTTTTCTATATCTGCTGCAACACAGGTAAGCACTCAGATGGATACTGACCCAATAACAACTAACTAAATATCATAGGAATGTAAGGCTAGAAAGCATAGCTTTGAGTGGGCAGGAGAAAATGTTCATTTTAAACTTGTTGTCTTAAAGTTACCTATAGGGGAGGCCCCATTAAATAAACACTTGGAAGTAATGGATCAGATGCTCTGGAGACAGGTTAGCGCTAAAGCCAAGAAGCGAACATCATTGATGGGTCAAAAGTGAAGAGGGTAAAGGTCTCCTGAGTATGATGGACCCAGCCAGGAAAAATGGCTTCTCTCCTTTCCTCCATTCCACTTTATCCCTGTGGGCCCTGAAAATCTTAGTTTGAGATATTTAGCAAGCATTATATAGGGCTTGCTAACTGACTAGCCCACAGTAAAATTCATGGAAATAACTAAACATCTTATTTATAAACATTCTAATCCATGTTAGTCTCAGCTGGTTAGACTTGGCCTTGTGGAGGAAATTTAGTAACTGAAGTTTCTAAAAGGCTTCATTTTCTGTCTGTCCCATTTCAAGGGCTCTCTGGCATTAACCTCAAGGATGGAGTTTGCATCAGTTTTATTATAATCCTGTCCTGGGCCAGAAAAGGGACCATGAAACACCTTGGGACTGGACAGGTTATTAGAAAATATCCATTGTCAGGAGTTGAGCCAGGAGTGTGGATCAGGGCAAGAGCTCCAGTCCAGGGGACAGCTGGTGGTTCCATCCCCTCCACCCACACCTCCAAAGTCAGCCACAGGTTGCAGTAGCTCTGACTACCATGGATTCTGCATCTGTGAGAGCTAATCATAATGGCTAGGAAAGGAAAAGGGGGCTAACCCACCTCACTCGTAAATGACAGTTCCATCAAACTTTACCTATAGCTGTGATGTCAAAAATTCCCATGGAATGATAATGTCTGTCACTTCACACATAATCCCACATTTTAGAACTTACGATAGTGTGTTGGACAGGGAAGTTAACACCCACACTGATTGTGTTCAATTGGTTTTTGGATCAGTGTGTGTTCATATAGGATAAAACTGAAGTCCTTGGGCACCTATAATAGAGAATTTTTAAAATGACACTAATCTATTTCATTAAAACACTGCCTTGAGCAGTAGAATTCTTTTGTCATATTAGCAGTTTGCAGAGGGCTGTGTTTGCATTATCATGTTTATTTGACATAAGTCACAAAAGCTTTTTTTAGCCTAAATGCACAAGACTTTTGGTGACTTCTGTATTATACCAGCATCATATTGCTGTCTTTAAGGAGCACTAATGAGGGTGCCAAAGCACCAGAAATCATTTGTTTCAAACAGTTTAAATGCTTTTTCCAGTGCTTTATGTCATACACAGCTCAACTCCTGTTTGTTTCACTAGCTGATGTTCCCAAGAAAAGCAGATATGTAATGTTTCCTGTGAGTAAAGCATAAGGGAGATGGAGAGAATACAGCTGTGGCTCCTAAGATGGGTGTCTTTTAGTTGGGAAATTAACACATACAAAAATATATAACAATGCAAAGGGCTCTGACAAGTTCAAAATGGTTGTGTAAGTCCTGTAAGATCACGGGCAGTGAGCAAAATGCATGGGAGTAGTAGTCACAGACAGTGCTCAGATAGCCTTTGGCCTATGCCAATTTAAAGAATGTTTCATTCAATGGCAGTGAAAAAAAGTACTCCAGGTGTGGAGCTTAACATTTGGAGGGGCAAACAGAAATACATGCATATATACACAGCTACCTAATATAATGAGAGATTGATGAATGAGATGAAGAATAAGCCCAGCAGGAATGCGGTTACTTTAGGTAAGTATGGTCCGCCAAGAAAGGCTTTTAAAGGTGAGTGGGAGCAGGCCGTAATGATTCTACAGGCATATAGTTAACCTTGATTGCCAACATCTGAACAGCAGGAGATTCTAATGCAAATCAACTACTTGGTTTTCTAGGAAGAAGGGAAGAACTGGCTATGTTAGGTCCAAATTTCCGTGTCCAACTGGAGCAGAGTCATTACTGTGTCTTTCAGAGAGTCCGTAGCCCTCTCTAGCTCACCGCCGTCTCCATCTCTGCTTTGCCTTACATCCATCTTACTCCTCCCTTTGCTACTACAATCCATGTTTCTGTAGGTGTTTGGGCTGTGACCTCTGCTTTGGAAGAAAATATATTAAACTTTCCTCCAACAGCTATCAGGCCAATCTCCTATGTAAACTTAGCCATATACTTTTAATCTACTTTAAAAAATAATCATAGAGACTAAACATAGTAGGTTAGTCATATGTGTTGGTCTCTTTTTCTCAAAGCCACACCAAAATAAGAGTAAAAGGAATAAAATGTAAACCCACAGGGTCAGCCCACAAGAGAAAGTAGAGGAGGCATCAGTGGATGAAAAGGTACGATAATCTGAAAGGTGGAAACTGGTTGGAAAGTTGATAACCAAAATCAGTGCAAAGAAAATACAGCCAAAATTCATCATGTAGAACAACCTTAAAGACTCAAGGCTTGCAGACAGCAGGTAGAGAGGAAGTGAGGTACAAGACAGGATTGAAAATGAGGAGGTGGTTATAAATTCGAGACTCAGGAAACTTCCCCACCCTGAGCAGTCAGATGCCAACTTCTAGCCAAGGTAGGAGAATGGAAGTTTTCCATTATTCTCTGAAAAATGGAACCATGGAAATTAAGGCTTTGGGGACAGTGGGCATGGTGGTGGGCCAGGGTGAGACACAGGGCTGGAAATGAGTTAGGTACAAATCTGCTTATTCTGCCGTGGTCCTCTGCTCCCCTTTCCCTTAGAACACTAGGACCAGAGCGGGTAGGGAGGGAGTGAAAAGTTTATCTGGTATGTTTGGCCATTTGGAAAATAATATTGATGGGTACCTCACAGGTCTAAAAATATGTTATCAAAAAAATATATAGAGAGATATAGATACTTACACAATTAAGCAAATAGAAAAACAAGGCAGTTGTTAATTCTAGGAAGGACAGAACTCAACAAGAAAGCAAATGTAATTCCAATTCACTAGCCAGCTCTGCAGTTAACAATGTACAGTTCTAATAAAAATACTGATTTATTATTGAGTTAACTTAAAATCATAACTTTTGGGATGATGGAGAAAGGCATGTATATGTGGTAAGGAAAGGGCAGAGAGATGAAAGCTATACTTCATTTCATCCAAAGCAATAATAAATGTATAAAACATAAAGAAGTCACACCTGTAATCCCAGCACTTTGGGAGGCCGAGGCGGGTGGATCAAGAGGTCAGGAGATCGAGACCATCCTGACTAAAATGGTGAAACCCCATCTCTACTAAAAATACAAAAAATTAGCCGGGTGTGGTGGTGCGTGCCTATAGTCCCAGCTACTCGGGAAGCTGAGGCAGGAGAATCGCTTGAACCCAGTAAGTGGAGGTTGCAGTGAACCGAGATCACCCCACTGCACTCCAGCCTGGGCGACAGAGCAAGACTCCATCTCAAAAATAAAAGCCACCAAAGTAAATGTGTGACAGTAAAACATCCACATGCCTAACTATTTGAAGACAAATTTTCTTAGGAAAAAAGGAGAAGAGAATTGAATAGTTGATTGAATATAGAGATAGAAGTGTTAAAACCATGGACTAGGTGGTATTTAAAGGGAATGGAGAATGTGGAGATGTGGCAGGTACACAGGCTGCTTATGGTGTTTTGGAAGTGGAAGAAGGGTTAAGTGTATTTGCTGTGAGGGATGGCAGAACTGCACTAATCCAGAATGCATTCAGGAATGGGCAGTAAGCAGAAAGCCCCCAAATGTATTATCACAAAGCATGCTATCCACAGAAGTGTTTCTCCTGCCCCTTTACGCAGTCACTCTTGCATACACGTACAGCACCAACTTTCCAACCACAGCAAATTAGCAACAGCGGTTGAAATTTTATGAAATTAGAAATAATGGTAGTGGCCATAAGGGAATGGACTAGCAGCTACAAGAAATGTCAGCTGATGGCCTGACAAGAACAAACCCCCAAAACCACAAAGCAGACATTGGAACTTTGGCAGTACATCAGCCTGAGGCCATTCAATGGAGAGCCTTCTAGAGCAGTGATTCCCCAACTTTCTTGGCACCAGGGATGGTTTCATGGAAGACAAGTCTTTCCACGGACTGGGCCTGTGTGGGGGGCCGGGGGATGGATGATTTGGGGATGAAACTGTTCCACCTCAGATCAGTAGGCATTAGTTAGATTCTCATAAGGAGTGCATAACCTAGATCCCTCACATGCACAGTTCACTATAATAGAGATACGGTCCTGTGAAAATCTAGTGCCGTCGCTGATCTGACAGGAGGTGGAGCTCAGGCAGTAATGCTCACCTCCTGCTGTGCAACCCAGTTCCTAACAATCCACAGATGGGTACTATGGGTCCATTACGTGGGGGCTGGGGACTCTATGCTTTATGTCGCTGATGCTGCATACTGTAGTGCCTCATGCTCATAAAGAAGTTTAAGTTAAGGATGTACTGAGATGAAATCTTTTTTATTTCCAATTTGTTAAGGTATATTTTCAATTTGACATTTTCCATGAAATGATGTTTAAAGAGGCATTTGAGGATAATCTCAAAATAATCGAAACCCTAAAAAAAAATGCAGTGGTTTTGTTTAAAAGGGTAAAATCCTTTGGGATACTTAGTTACCCAAAGTGTCACTTTTTCTGGAAGGTTTTTCTCTCTTGAAGAGTCTGTCTGCAGGGACGATGAAAACAAGGCAAGAGAGAAAAAGAAGGTAATTTCCCATAGGTAAGTTCTAGTGGGGGAAAGAAGTGGCATTACTTACTGGAAGCCTTCAAAATTTATAAAGGATTGAAAGTAGATGCCTGGGATTGTGTGTTTCTGAGAGAGATGCTTCTAGCTGTTGATAACCCCTTAAGGAGTGGGGAAGAGCCTAAGAGCAGGGAAGACTTGGAACAAGTGTTCTAGAAGCTCAGGTGCCCCATCCTAAGCTTTGGATCTGATGAGAAGCTGTGGCAATGGAAAGAGGAGGGCAGAGCGCACCGAATGTGAGATGGGAAGAGTGAAAAGATGTTATTGGGGCCCAGAACCCGAAACAGTCAAACTGGCAGCTGGTGGTGATGGTGTGCTAGTCACCCTGGCTATTAGTTCTAGGATCAAAATGCTCAGCGACGTTTCTGAGTGGGGCCTACTTTGGGAGGGGTTTGCTGCTGACAAAGCTGGATGGGGTCAGAATTAGGGAGAGCTGATGAGATTCAGAATATTGTCCAGAATGAGAAACAGACTACATTGCCTTCTCTGCTCCTGTCCTTCTCCACCCTGGGACTGTCAGCTGGGCAGTGCCTGTCGCTTCTTCTTGGCTGCCCCAACTCAGGATCATCCTGTGTGTGGTCAACACAACTTTTCTAAGTACATCTTTTTCTTCAAAAGTTTACAAATGAGTAACATTACAGAAAATTGTTCATTAAACTTTTATGGAGTCTAATTGTCAAAAAAAAATCTCCATTGTATAACCTAATACCATATGTGTGTGTGTGTGTGTGTGTGTGTGTGTGTATGTCTGTGTGTGTGTGTAATTGAAACCCTCAATATTTTGCTGACATCAGTAATGGTAAATTAATAAATGTATCTAAGCTATTCAAAAGAATACAGTGGCCCAAGTTAATCCAGTCTTCAAAAATAGTTTTCTCTTTTTGATTCCAATCATTTTGTTCTTCTCCCATGGACACTAATAAACTAGGAACCCTTTGTGGTTGCCTTTGTGGCCGGGTTAGGGTAAATGTGGTTTCAAACAGACTCGAACTCTCTTTGCCAGGCCGAGTATCTCTGAGCCAGATTCTTTGCGGAGGGCTTGGTGTGAGTTAGCACATCCAGAAAGTCCGCGGTGGTTACTGTATCCAACTGAATCCCCGGTAAGTTGCTGCTTTCTAGGATAAGAACACAACAGTAACAGCACAACAATTGACCTCTTGGTGATCAATGCTCTTGAAATGCTTTCAATACAATGCATAATGCAGCATTCTTAATGGTTAATGCAGCAAAAGGCAAGACTAAAGAGGGCTGGGGAAAAAATCTTTAATGTGCAACTGAGTCAACCCCTAAGGCCCAGACAAAAAATGTGACTTAAATGTATTGTTATCAAAATATTATTTAATATTTATATAGTGCCTTAAATGGACCCTGCCCAACATCAGTGTGCCAGAGAAATAAAAGCCTGAGCCCTAAGGAGTTTATCATCTGCGAGCAAAGTTGATCTGAATCAGAACACCCAAGGAAGGAATGAGGGCATGAGGGATGACTTGACCAAAAAAACGCGTTGCAAGTGTGAAGACGCACCAAGAACAGGCACCAGGCTCCATCTGCTGGTGAGAGTGGGATTTTTACACAAACTTCCCAGAACACCTTCACCGTGATGGAAACCATACCTGACTGGTGATTTTCAAGTGCTTCGAAGATCTTCCTCATAGGCCGCATGGCTGCTTCCCTGCAGACGAGCTTAATGTCTGAACCTGAGTAGCCCTCGGTCTCCTGAAACAGCCGCAAAGCCAGCCATTGGTCAGTGGGCAGAATGCTCCTGGCCATTGCATTCTTATAGGTAGGACCCAGTATCAGAAGCTCCATGTAGATTCTGTATCTGTCACCCATAAACACCCTAAAAAGATTCCCAGATAAACATTGCTAAAGGAAGAGGCCCTGCTAGCATGTTGGGGTAACCTAAGCAGCTGGGCAAGCATGGCTTTCTAACACCATTGAAATATGCTGTTAGATGCCAGTGAAGGAGCAGACTGCCCAAGTTAGCCTATCAGGGCCCCTGTGCTCAAATCCAAGGATGGTCAAATTTGGTAGGTACGTTTGTTCTTGTGAATAAGTTCATCCCTGCCTTTTAGGAACTTCAGAGAACATGGTGTTCAAATGTTCATCAAAAGCAGGCAACGTTTCTACAACACCCTGGGAATAGACACCAGTGATAATGGGGATAATAGTCGTGTACCTGGAGCTTTTCTGTTATGTAATTATCACAGTCATTCTTTATGGCTCATCTGCTACCCATTTTACAGATGAGGAAACTGAGGCTCAGAGAGTAAGTGACTTCTCTGAGGTCACACAGCTAACAAACAGCAGGGCCAGGATCTGAACATAGGTTCTCTGAGTCTAAACCCTATGCTGTTTCCACTGCCTCACATTGTTTCTCCCTCTCTGAATATTTTTAAGTGACAAGGAGCTTATTCCATGAAGAGGCCCATTGCATTACGGGGCAGCTTGGATCTTTTCTAAGTGTCTCAAGGTCCTATTGGCTCATGGTAAGACCTGGTTTACAAGATGGCCATGTGGTGGGCCTTTGACCTACACGTGCCCCTCTCCAGAGCAGCTGACCTGGCTCAGCAAACTGTACTCGAGCTCTGTGCGCAGCTCTAAGGCCCTGCTCTTGCTCACAGGGGGCAGCCAGTGGTGGATCATGGCCTGCCTGGCTTCCTGGCTGGGGAGATCGACCAGAATCCTCTTCTCCAGGCGGCGTAACATGGCACAGTCCAGCTCCCTGAAATGACACCAGAAATGGAGCTGTACAGGGCTGCAAACACACTTCCCGAATAATAACTGTACTTTAAGAACAATTTAGCATTGCAAGAAGCACTTCTGCATTCTGTCACTCTACATCTATGCCTGAGTGGATGGGACAATTAATATTATTTGGAGAAAGAATTGGTGAAAGAGAAAAAGAGAAGTGAGGGAGGGAAAGAAAGAAAGATGAATGGAAGGAAGGAAGGAAAGAAAACATATCCTCGAAAACTCCTAATGAAAAGAAAGTAATTTTAGGTGACTTATTTTGGGATACAAAACCCAACCAGCAATCATGAGTATTCTCATTGCAGTTGTAACATGAATGATTCAATCTGATCTTGTCAGTGAGTAAATTATGGCTGACAATAACTTGGGCACTCAAGTACATTAATTCTTCCAAAACTCAGTCCTTCTGGAGTGAATGACCTCCTCACTTCATTGCACTGGCGAACTTAGCACCAATGGCCCTGCCCGGGTGGCCGATGCAAATACGGCTCTTTCAGACACTCACTTTTGCTCCTCCCCAAACTGTCAGGCCAAATTTCTGCAATTTTTTAATCTCCTGGCCATTTCCTTAAACTTCTTGATATGGTTTGGCTCTGTGTCCCTACCCAAATCTCATCTTGAATTGTACTCCATGATTGCCACGTGTTGTGGGAGGGATCCAGTGGGAGATAATTAGAATCATGGGGGAAGTTTCCCCCATACTTTTCTCATGGTAGTAAATAAGTCTCACGAGATCTGATGGTTTTATTAGCGGTTTCCGCTTTTGCATCTTCCTCATTTTCTCTTGCCACCACCATGTAAGAAGTGCTTTTTGCCTCCTGCCATGATTCTGAGGCTTCCCCATCCATGTGGAACTGTAAGTCCAATTAAACCTTTTTTTCTTCCCCGTCTCCGGTATGTCTTTATCAGCAGTGTGAAAACAGACTAATACAATAAATTGGTACCAGTAGAATAGTGTGTTGCTGAAAAGATACCCAAAGATGTGGAAGCAACTTTGGAACTGGGTAACAAGCAGAGGTTGGAACAGTTTGGAGGGCTTAGGAGACAGAAAAGTGGGAAAGTTTGAAACTTCTAGAGACTTTGTTGAGTGGCTTTGACCAAAAGTCTGATAGTGATATGGACAGTGAAATCCAGGCTGAGGTGATCTCAGATGGAGATGAAGAACTTTTTGCCAGCTGGAGGAAAGGTGACTCTTCTTATGTTTTAGCAAAGAAGCTGATGACATTTTGCCCCTGCCCTAGAGATTTGTGGAACTTTGAACTTGAGAGAGATGATTTAGGGTACCTGGTGGAAGAAGTTTCTAAGTAGCAAAGCATTCAAGATGTGACTTGAGTGCTGTTAAAGGTATTCAGTTTTTAAAAAGAAGCAGAGCATAAAAGTTTGGAAAATTTGCAACCTGACAATGTGATAGAAAAGAAAATCCCATTTTCTGAGGAGAAATTCAAGCCAGCTGCAGATATTTGCATAGGAAACGAGGGTCTGAATGTTAATCCCCAAGACTATGAGGAAAATGTCTCCAGGGCATGGCAGACAACTTTGTGGCAGCCTCTCCCATCACAGACCCAGAGGTCTAGGAGGAAAGATTGGTTTCGTGGGCCAAGCCCAGGGTCCCCGTGCTATGTGCAGTCGAGGGACTTGGAGCCCTACATCCCAGCCACTCCAGCCATGGTTGAAAGGGGCCAATGTAGAGCTCAGGTCATGGCTTCAGAGGGTACAAGCCCCAAGCCTTGGCAGAAATAATTTGAATCATGGGGGCAATTTCTCCCATGTATGCTGTACTCATGGTAGTGAGTAAGTCTCACGAGATCAGATGGGTTTATCAGGGGTATACGCTTTTGCATCTTCTGTATTTTCTTTTGCCACCACCATGTAAGAAGTGCCTTTTGCCTCCCACCATGATTCTGAGACCTCCCCATCCATGTGGAACTGTAAGTCCAATTAATTTTTTTCTTCTCAGTCTTGGGTATGTCTTCATCAGCAGTGTGAAAATGGACTAATACACTTCTTAATATAAAAATTCCAAACAAACATAGACGTAGAATAAAACAATTGAACATCCATATACCTACCATCTTGATTCAACAGCAGTTCACATTCTGCCATATCTGCTTCATATCTCTTTATCTACCTATTCTTGCTAAATTTTCTCAAAGTAATTTATTTCATGAAACCTCATCCCTAAATATTTTAGCATGCATTTCCAAAGAAGGATATTTGCTTACATAGCCACAATATCATTATGACACCTGGCAAAACTGATTCTGTAATGTGTCTAGTGCTCAGTCTATATTCAGATTTCTCCAATCAAGGTGGAGGGTGGGAGGAGGGAGAGGATCAGGAAAAATAACTAATGGGTACTACACTTAATAGGTGATGAAATAATCTGTACAACAAACCCCCATGACACAAATTCACCTATACAACAAACCTGTATATATACCCCTGAGATTAAATACAAGTTAAAAAAAATAAAATTATCCAACCATCCCCAAAATATCTTTCATCATTTTCTGACAAAGCCCAGTAAATATGCATTATGTATGGTTATGTCTCTTAAATTTCTTTTAATCTAGGCCAGCCTACTTGCCCTAGACCCTTTTTGAAAAAACAGGGTCAGCTGGAGAATGTCCCACATTCTGAATTTGTCTGATGTTTTCCTTGTGATATCATGTAACTGGTTCCTCTATTCCCTGTCTAAGAGGGAGGTTAGTTCTAAAAGCTTAATGAGATTCAGGGTAAATATTTTTTGGCAAGCATATTGCATAGATGATCTTGTGTTTTCATATTCATCAGGATCCACATGTCTGTGTGTTTCACTGTTGGTATGGTGTTTGATTTTATGGTGACCATAGAACTCTTCATTGTAAAGAAAAACATCATCTCTCCACAAGTACTAAGTATTTTATGTACAATACTTTGGCACCATGGGAATGCCCAATTCCCTACACCCTTTCAACTAATGGTTTTAGCATCTATTAATGGTCTTTGTCTGAATCAATTATTTCACTGGAGGTTGCAAATGCTGATTAAACACAAAGACACACACATACACACACACTTGGATTTTTTTTTTTTTTAGCCAGAGTCTTCCTCTGTCACCCTGGCTGGAATGCAGTGGTGCCATCTTAGCTCACTGCAACCTCCACCTCCTGGGCTCAAGCGATCCTTCTGCCTGAGCCCCCAAAGTAGCTGGAACTACAGGTGTGAACCCTGTAGTTCCAAAAAAATACAAAATTTTTATATTTTTTCGGATGCAGTTTCACCATGTTATCCAGGCTGGTCTTGAACTCCTGAGCTCAAGCAGTCACCTGCCTCAGCCTCCCAAAGTGCTAGGATTACAGGTGTGCGCGACCACACCCAGCCTGGATTTTTCATTCCAAATATATTATTTGGATTTATTATGAAGTTACTTAGCAAGATTATGTAAAGCAGAGCTTTGCCTCATCAGCTGAGGCTATTTGGTTACTCTAAATTAGCATTCCTATTATCAATAGATCATCTTGAGTGTGAGTCTGTGAACTATTTGATGTTCTAGGATAGAAATTAGGAAATTCCTCTATGTTGGCCTTAGCCTAACCACTGAAAAAGAGTAACAATGAGCTGGGTGCAGTGGCTCACGCCTGTAATCCCAGCCCTTGGAGAAGCTGAGGGAGGAGATTTACTGACTAAACTGGGCAACATAGTGAGACCCCACCTCTACACAATATAAATAAAATTAGCTGGGTGAGGTGATGCACACCTATAGGCTCAGCTACTTGGGAGGCTGAGGTGGGAGAATCACCTGAGCTGAGGAGGCCGAGGCTGCAGTGAGCCGAGATCACACCACTGCACGCCAACCTGAGTGACGGAAATAAATTTTTTTAAATAAAATTTAATTCCAAAATTTTCTTTTTTTAAAAAAGAATAACAATGAAAACATCATCACCAGGTATTTCTCATTCAAAAAAACACTGAGAATGTCTAAACGGTCCTCCCACTTTTTCTTATTCTCATTCTGAATCTATGTTACAATATTTCCTTTTAAATTGAAAAACTTGAAAACATACTTTCAGGGAACATATCTGAATCCTAAATTACAGCATCCAGATTTCTTTAAAGAGTGTGCCTTTTCCTTTCCTATTGTTCGTCTAACCCTGAGCTGAGAATCTGTAGTCCAGGGGTGCCTTACTGACAGTAACAATGACCTATTTCTTTTTTGCACTTGCTTTGTTCTTTATCAGTCTCACTCTGTTGACATTCATCTCACATCAGAGACTCAGCAGCCACCTCTTGCCTTGCACAATCATTCCCTCTCTCAAGGCACATTTATATTCAAGGCACAGGGTCAAGGAAAAGAAAAAACCATGCTTCACAGCAGAACTTTGCCTAGCACTCCAATTCAGGATGTGCTCATCTTTGCTTCATATTATTCATCTTTGCTTCACATAATAATATGTGGCCAGAAGGCAGCAAGAATGATGCTGTTTCTCTCGATTGGTCAGCACCCAGACCACACCAGTTGTTCAATATTTTGAATATCACCCCTGCATATAAGCCACAAAAATACATTGTCCTTCATACCCAAGGATGTTCCAAGAGAAGGCTGTCTGTGTTACTAAGGTGGAAATAAAAATGCTGTGTTAGTCCATTCTCACACTGCTATGAAGAAATACCCGAGACTGGGTAATTTATGAAGGAAAGAGGTTTAACTGACTCACAGTTCCACATGGCTGGGGAGGCCTCAAGAAACTTACAATCATGGTAGAAGGCAAAGGAGAGAAACAGGCACTTTATAGGGTGACAGGACAGAGTGAGTGCAAGCAGGGGAAATGCCAGGCGCTTACAAAACCATCAAGGTGCAGTGAGATCTCAGGAGAACTCATTGTCATGAGAACAGCATGGGGGAAACCAGCCTCATGATTCAGTTACCTCCACCTGGTCCAGTCCTTGACACATGGGGATTATGAGGATTATAAATGAAGATGAGATTTTGGGTGGGGACCAGCAAACCATATTACACTTCATTCTTGATGAACTTTAAATTAACTAAGACTGCACTTAAATTTGGGGATAAACACAATCACCTCTGCTTCGTCCTACTAAACACCACTGAAAGAGTTTTTTAATGGCATAAACCATGAAAGCGAAGAGAATTGGAGAAGAACTGATTGAACCAAAGATTTGAAAGCTGGGAAGCATAATGATGAGGAAAAGAAACTTAGTGGAACTGAGAAGCTGCTTTCTACATCAGCAGTAAAGAAGGCCAGGAAACAATCTGAGTCGCAGAATCCCCAACAGACTTGGCAGTATCTTCTACTTTTAGAGGTGAGGGTGAGGGTCAGTTGAAAATAGGGGGTTTGATTCCCAGTTTGTATAAAAAAAGTTAGACCACAGATTTTTTTCTCCACCTCCATTAGCAGGGGAGCTGCCTCTCACATACCCTGGCAGAGGGTAAAATGGAGGGTCTCCAGGCTGGGAAACACCAGGCTCAGTTGAAAATAGTGGACTGTATTGAAGCAATGATATACTGACTATTTCTAGACCATTAGCAGCCAAACTCTTGCCCTCCAGGCAGGAGATTGCAAGAATCATCACTTGGCCATCTGACCAGCCAAACAGAAAGACCTAAGGACATTGTTACTGGGAGTTCCCCAACACAATAACCCAGTCAAATCTCAATACATGGAGCCCACAGTTGGCAAGCCTTTCTCACATGCACAGAGCTTCCTGTGGGTTTTGTTAATCCCCTTCCCAAACATTAGGCAGCCAAGAAGATCTACATCTATGAAACTCCTCTAACTTAAAGACAGAGCCCAAAGCAAATAAATCGGAGGAAATATAAAGAATCTTGGAGAAAACAGAAATGGTTTTTTAGATTTTTAAATGAGAACATTATTACAGGAGAGCCAACAGACAATAGGAGATAAAAAAAAAAAAAAGAGAGAGAGAGAGAGAAAAAAAAAAACAGAAGGGAGGATGTCAAAGAAATAATTTAAGAAAACTTTCTGAAACTCTAAGAAATAATTTTCTGTATGTGAAATATTAATAAAAACAAATGCTTAACTAGTACTTACTAAGTGGCAGGCAATGTCTCAAGCATTTTACAGACATTAATTCATTTAATTCTCACAACAACCCTGTGAGGCAGGCATGAAGATTTAACTCAGTGAGTCCCTGAGCCTGTGCCTCAATTAACTGCTAGTGGACTCCCAAGTCACATCGTGGTGAAATTTCAGAACCTGGAGAACAAAGAAAGGATCATAAAAGCTTCCAGAGAAAAAAAACGGGTTACGTACAATGGATCAATAAGACTTCTCAACAGCAATGTGAGACATTAAAAGAAAATAGAACACTGCCTTCAGAATTCAGATGAGGAATAATTTCTAGCATAGAAATCTATCTCTTGATGAAGACATCAATTAAGTTGGGGAGTAAATATATTTTCAACATGCAAGACCTAAAAAAATACACCTCCTATGTACCCTTTATCAGGAAAATATTGGAGGATTCTCTCCAAAGGAGGAGAGTAAACCAAACCAAAAGACTATAAGGAATTCAAGAAACAGAAGCTCCGACGCAGAGAGCGAAGGGCCCTCCAGGAGGACGATGGGGAATCCCAGGGTTTCTGCTATGGACTGGGTGCAGGACAAGCAGGTCAGCCTGGAGCTAGTAAGAAGGCTCTTACCAGCCTTCTCTCCAAGGAGATGAAACTCATAGAATGCCTGACATGTCTCAATGTATCAAGAGTCCATCTAGACAGTTAGCAGAGAGTTGTAACCGAATTAGTGGGAGGAAAAGGTGAAGTGATGGGGGAGATGAAAAGGAGAGAAGAGAAGGGAGATTCTTTGTTTTTTTGCTTGTTTGTTTGTTTGTTTTTTGAGGTGGAGTCTCATTCACTCTGTCACCCAGCCTGTAGTGCAGTGGTGCTATCTCAGCTCACTGCAACTTCCAACTCCTAGGTTCAAGTGATTCTCCCACCTCAGCCTCCTGAGTAGCCAGGATTACAGGCGTGTGCCACCATGCTGGGCTATTTTTTTTGTATTTTTAGTAGAAACGGGGTTTCACCGTGTTGGACAGGCGGGTCTCAAACTCCTGACCTCAAGTGATTCACCCGCCTCAGCCTTCCAAAGTGCTGAGATTATAGGCATGAGCCACTGCACCCATCCGGGAGATTGGGTGCAGTGACTCCCACTCATTACATTTATACCTTAGGAATTCAGTGCCATTCAGCAGTATTTACCACCTGCCATGTGTATTGTTACTGCTGTGCCTCCAATATACAGAAACAAATAAGACACCCTCTTCCTTATATGTAATTAAAGGCAGTAATATAGAGGGTTGGGCCTTGGCCTGTGGGATCATTGATCCTATAAATTTCAAAGACAAAATAAGAGGTGATATCAGACTGAAGACCCCAAGGGAAGAGAAAATAAGCCCCTAGAAATAGCAGAGCAAGGGGTGATAAGCAGTTGCTGTATTTTCTTCCAAGCCCTTTCCTTTGGATCAGCTGCTCGCTTCTGAAAGCCTGCTAAAGAAGAAAGATTCTTTCATAGGGGTTCCTTCTTCCTGCTGTCCCCATCCCATCCAGAGTGACTTCCTGTCTAAAGGAAGTCCAGAACCCTCCAGAATGCCCTAGGAAAATGGAGTCATGCAAATGGTGTGGAAAACAATCCCTCATTACAGAGGTCTGTATTGATCAGCTAATGCCCTAAAGCAAGAGATTCACCTCAAAACTGCTTGTGGGCGCAAAATAAGTGCAACTCTCTGACAGCCAGGCCTGATGAATGCCCTTTTCATGACATCAATAATCATATAATCATATGAAGGAGGAAACGAAGGACAAATGGAATGTACCCAGGAATCATTCTTTATGCCAATATATTTATATAAAAAATGTAACCTGTGGGAACCAGAAAGCACTCCCCTTAGCCCCTGCACTTAGAGTTTTGAACCTAGTTATTCTGTTTTAATGTCTCCTTTCTTTTGTTTTTCTGGTACTTCTATCACCTCGAAGGTCAAAACTACCAGCAAGTGCGAGCTGCTGGTGTACAGCAAGTGTGAAGTGCAGCGAAGGCTTACAGACCTCAGAGTCTGGTCCACTGGACCCGTGTCCACTGCTGGATAAAAGGTGCAGCACCCATTGGCCACTTCCACAGTTTACATCAGGCTCCAAGGCCTTGCGCCCAGTCACCTGAGCACATGTGTCAACCCTCAGGTACCTTCCTAAGTCCCTTATCCTGTCTCCACTGTTAAACCAGGGTTCCTGGGAGAGAGATCATTCCAAATTTTACAGAATGTGGAAGCAACATAATTCTAGTTTATTCCTTCACTAGTTAAAATGTATTAAATTATCAGCATGATAAGAGAAAGCAACCGTCAGTTTTAAAAGTGAAGTCTTTGCAGCATGTCTGTATAACACCATGACTCTGGAAAAGCAGATTAATATTAACATTTATTAACATTCTGTGGTTGATTATAGGGAGCCAATGGCTAAGCATTGAAGGGTACTCTGTCTTCCACAGTAAGCCCAGCATCAGCTGTCCCCCACCTGCAATTCCCACTTGGCCAAACTGGTCTGCTTGCCACTCTCAGAATCCACTTTCTGCCATCCTGGTTCTCAGTTTCTACTGAGGCCATTTTCCTTATGAGGAACTTTTACTTTGTCTATCAAAGGTTGAGTCTTTCTACCTCATAAAGGCTTTTAAAACTATATGTCATCAGAAATTGCCGCTTTTCCTTGTATAATTTTGTTCTGCTTATTATTGTCTGTACTAGTCACATGGTGCTGGCTGTATCTCCACCTCATAGTTATTTGTGTTTCTATCCCATTGATTGTTCAATCAGATTGCCAGTTTCCAGAGGCCAAAGATTATGGACCATATGACATGGATTCCCCCTCCTTCCATCACACAGAATAAATATTCAACAGGTGTTCAAGAAATACTATTTAGGGCCAGGCATGGTGGCTCACACCTGTAATTCCAGCACTTTGGGAGGCCGAGGTGGGCAGTATCTCCTGAAGTCAGGAGTTTGAGACCAGCCTGACTAACATGGTGGAACCCTGTCTCTACTAATAATGAAAAAATGAGCAAGGCATGGTGGTGGATAACTGTAATCCCAGCTACTCAGGAGGCTGAGGCAGGAAAATTGCTTGAACCTTTGAGGTAAAGGTTGCAGTCAGCCAAGATTGTGCCACTGCACTCCAGCCTGGGGGACAGCATACAACTCTGTCTCAGAAAAAAAAAGAAAGAAAGAAAGAAATACTACTTTGGCTGGACACGGTGGCTCAAGCCTGTAATCTCAGCACTTTGAGAGGCCGAGACAGGTGGATCACTTGAGTCCAGGAGTTTGAGACCAGCCTTGGCAACATGGTGAAACCCCAGCTCTACCATAAATACAAAAATTAGCCAGTCTTATAACCTAGTCTCGAAATAGATTTTTTTTTAAAGACATACTACTTGGACACGTGACTGACCTTGAGGTGCAGAGCTACTGACTTCACGTTAAATGGCCTGCTTCCTTAACATCCAGGAATTATTTATGAAGGTGAATCTGCTTTGTTGAAAATTTTAGCATTTTATAATCATCATTAGTTCTAATCGGTAAAGAAAAGCTGCATCAACTTGGGCAATGGAAATAAGACGTTATATTTTAATCTTTAGTGAAAATAATGGGAACAATGAGTTTAGGGGATGATTCATTGAACCCACGTGGCTGGGCAGTACTTTTGAAAATCAGCTGACAGATGTGGCCTCCAGAGACCACACTTCTCATTCTAAGCAGTGAGTTCAGAAGCATGAGGCCAGAGGATCCTGCAGGAGAGTCTGCAGCTATCAGTTCAGTTTATGTTCTACTGATGTTTGGGTTGAGAGCATCATTTCTTTATAATGAAGAAGGAAAATTACTTGTAATTGCTACAATATCAACAAAGAAGATATATTCCTCAATTACTCTTGCCAGAAAATATATTACCAAAATTGAGAGGAAAAAAAAAATGAGAAAGCTGGCTCTGTTTCCAGCAAAAAGATAAACTAGTTTCTCTTGTTATAAAGTCCCTTAAAAAGCTCAATTAATTATAGGAAATACCTTTTGAATGCACAATTGAGCCCTCAAGGAGATGGCCAAAATTCTCAAGGGCCAAAAATAAAAAGGAAGCTGAAAATGAAAGCTGGGCAGTTGAAGCTATGGCTGATTAGGAGTGTTTGTCTCTTGGTTACAAAAAGGTTTGAGTTTTAAAGGCTACACGTGGAATGGCATAGAAGGTCTTGGGCCCATTCAAGATGGGAGGTGGCATCAAGGCCCACCACATAAAGTAAAAACTCAGTATTGCTGAAAGGCGCATGCCTACTATCAAAGGGTTGGTTAGGAAATCTTCCCATTAGCAATGGAAGGCACCAGGGAAATCTGTCTGTCTTGTCCTTTGGGGTGAGAGAAAGTGTTCACTGGTAAGTTAGGACCACAGATCTACTCTTGTTGGCATGGTCCAAAAAATACTGAACAGGGAAATTAGCTTAAAGTGGTCTAAAGACTGACACAGTAAAACAAATATTCTCTGGAAGGACACATGCAATAATCCCACAGATAGAGACTACTTCATTAAATTAAGCTCACAACCTAAAATTATAAAACACTAGCCAGGCACGGTGGCACCTATCTGTGGTCCCTGAGGTGAGAGGATCACTTGAGCCTGGGAGGCGAAGGTTGCAGTGAGCTGAGATTGCGTCACTGCACTCCAGCCTGGGTAATAGAGTGAGACACCCTCTCAAAAATGAATGAATAAGTAAACAAATAAATAAGTAAAATAACATAAAATTACAAAACACGTAATAAACCATCATAAATGAGAGCTGGCAGAAAAAAACTGACGACATAAATAGACTCCACTGATAGAGAGTGTAATATAAATTATGTTTATGGACAAAAATATGAATAAGACTTTCCCTTTGGCCAAGAGGGAGTAGCCCATTCTTCTCTAGTTAACCCTCTTACAACTAAAAATCCTGGATATAAGAAATAAACATGGAGAGACACTGAATGGTGAGAAGATGAGGACTGGCTAGGTAGGGACCTCGGGACTTGAGGAATGGCGTGGCAGTGAGTTCCCTGGGTTTTCTCTTTACTTCCCATCTATCCCAATAGAATTCAGGTGAAGCCTGCAATTCAGAACTGCTAACATGCACAGATTCAAACACCCCACGACAAGCCTCAGTAGCCAAAGGACTGAGGAAAGGCAGTCTACCAGAACAGAAAAGCTTTTTGATAATACCTGCCCTACTCCAGCTAAACACACAGGCTGGCACCAGCTTAAAAATGTTCAAGAAAAAGAAAAATCAAATAAACTATGATACACACATACAAAGGGGTTTTATGTGAGATTATGCAGATTTTCAAAGTTGTCCACAATAGATTAAATAAAGGGAAAAAAACAGGCCATAGAACAAATATGATTTGTATCTATAGGACAACACATTTTTGACGCTGTGTGTGTACTCTACACACAAACACACGTAAAAGAGTCTGGAGAGACATCATTTCCCAGGGTATAGTTACAGGGGACTATTCACTTTTTTGAACTTTTATTTTAGGTTCAGGGGTACATGTACAAGTTTGTTATATAGGTAAACTTATGTCATGGAGATTGGTTGTACAGATTATTTCATCACTTAGGTACAAAGCCCAGTACCCAATAGTTATCTTTTCTGATCCTCTCTCTCCTCCCACCCTCCTCCCTCAAGTAGGCACCAGTGTCTGTTGTTTCCTTCTTTGTGTTCATGTGTTCTCATCTCACTTATTAATGAAAACATGTGGTATTTGGTTTTCTGTTCCTGTGTTAGTTTGCTATGGATGATGGCCTTCAGCTCCATCCATGTTCCAACAGAAGACATGATCTCATTCTTTTTATGGCTGCATAGTATTCATGGTGTATATTTACCACATTTTCTTTATACGCTCTATCATTTATGGGCATTTAGATTGATTCCATGACTTTGCTATTGTGAAGACTATTCACTTTCAAACCATAATAAAGCATATAAAATATGTTTTTTATATATAATAAACAAGTTCTACTTTTCTAAATAACCAAAAGAGTGAAAACTGTTTTTCTCTTGGGAACAACAACAACAAAATTACCAGAGAAGAATATGGAAGCAAAAGATGATAAATAACTAAACCATTTTCACCAGAAGGGTTGATACAAAGATGGTAATACTTGCATCACAGTGGTAAAATCAGAAGTATTTTTTTCTAGTTCTCAATTTTTCTATAAAATGGTTATAGTAATTTTGTAACGTTTTAAATTTGATTTGAAATGTATGATTCACATGTCAGCCTTCACCCTGTTAAGAAGAAAAGGTAGTGCCAGAATAACTAAGTTGAAAGTTATTTTTGTCTGATGAGATCAAACAAACTGAGTAAGGTGTGGATGAAGCTAGAACAAAGTTACTGCTTAGTAATCTCCTGCTAGTCATCATGTGCCCACCCCACTGGACCTGCTAAATCCTGCACAGTATACATCTTTCCTGGTCAGATCGGTCTCACCAGGAAAACATACATGGAAGATCATGGACTTGATATTGCATGGAATAGTGAAGTTTTGTATGTAATTCCAAGCAAATGATTTGACCACTAGTAGGCACAAAAATACTATTAAAGATGAAAAGCCTACAGGCAGGACTGAATGCAATTGCAATGAAAGATGCATTCATCAGATCAGGGTGGGGTAACATAAACTAATGTCTTCCAAAAGGTTTTCAGATGGAACACTGGTCTTACGCAGTGCTCCTTGAGGAAAGGAATGGGGTCAGATTAAGTGCGAAAAGTACTTCTCTATCTTACTTTTCACAGAGAGTCACAAAGCACTATCGCATCTTTTTTTTTTTTTTTTTTTTTTTTTAAGAGACAGGGTGTTGCAACGCTGTTGCCCAGGCTGGAGTGCAGTGGTGTGATCATAGCTCACTGTGGCCTTGAACTCCTGGGCTCAAGCAATCCTCCTGCCTCAGCCTCCTGAGTGACTAGGACTACAGGCACACACCACCACGCCTGGCTAATTTTTTAACAATTTTTTTTTTAGAGATGAGGTCTTGCTATGTTGTCCAGGCTGACCTCAAGCAATTCTCCTGCCTCAGTCTCAGAAAACACTAGGATTTTAAGCATAAGTCACTGTGCCCAGCCTGCAATAGCATCTTTTATTTATTTTATTTGTTTGCAATTAAAAAGCATTGAATAAACACCGCCACGCCACATGGTAAATGGAGTTATTACTTGAATCAATCTCCCAGAAAATTCGGAGGCTAGGCTTTTTCAAGGATAGATTTTGGTGGGCAAGTGAATGGGAGTGTGGAAAGTGGTCCTCTTCTTGGGGCAGCCACAAGACTGGTTGGTGAGTCCAGGTGGAGCCATGGGTCATCAGAAATGCAAAAACCTTAAAAGACATCTCTAAAGGCCAATCTTAAGTTCTACAATAGTGATGTTATCTGCAGGAGTAACTGCGGAAGTTGCAGACTTTGTGACCTTCAGAATAATGGCTGGTAACAACTTAACCAACTTTAGGCTCCGCTCATCCTCCTAACCTGGTGGTCTTCCATTACGTTTAGGAAGGCCATATAGTTTTCAAAAAGGTTTATTATCATTTATACTATGTACTAAATGTCTCCCAAAGTTAGCTTGGCTTGAGCACAGGAATGATTAAAGGCAAGATGGAGGTTGGTTAGGTCAGATCTCTTTCACTGCCATAATCTGTTCACTGTTATAATTTTTGCAAAAGCAGTTCCAGCAATAAAACTATTTCACAAATTTTACAAAAACAAAGGACCATGAGGACATTGCTGGGGACTCTCCACGAGCCAAGGAAGAGTCCCAGGAAATCAAGGGGTTGTAAACATTAAGTGCCATTAATTCCAAATTAGTATCATTTCTGGTGACAGCACATAGGAAACACAAAGCAAGAACGCAGCATAGGGAGCTGGGGCTTTAATTCTAAATGGAATGCTGAGCGATGACATCAGAGCAGACACTTGAAGGTGACCAACAGAGCCCTGCAGATATCTGAAGGGGAAGGGGATGGGGGTGGGGGTGCCACTGCTTTCCAGATTCTAGACTCAGGTGAGTGCAAAAGCCCAGAGGTGGAACCACAATCCCTTCCTTCCTTCCTTCCTTCCTTCCTTCCTTCCTTCCTTCCTTCCTTCCCTCCTTCCCTCCCTCCCTCCCTCCCTCCTTCCTTCCTGGGCAAAAGCCCAGAGGTAGAACCCTTCCTTCCTTCCTTCCTTCCTTCCTTCCCTCCCTACCTCCCTTCCTCCCTCACTTCTTCCTTCCTGTGCAAAAGCCTAGAGGTGGAACCACAAACCCTTCCTTCCTTCCTTCCTTCTTCCTTCCTTCCTGTGCAAAAGCCCAGAGGTGGAACCACAATCCATCCTTCCTTCCTTCCTTCCTTCCTTCCTTCCTTCCTTCCTTCCTTCCTTCCTTCCTTCTTCCTCCCTCCCTCCCTCTCATTTTTTGCACAATCCTTGCTGACCTGTGGCAGACTGCTTTTCGAAAAATGTTGACCTAGTCAGGGCACAATCAAGGCTACAAGGCAGGACCTCAGAGAGCACAGTTTCTCCCTGGAGCCCAGAAATGCACATGGTTACTATGGAAGGAACAAGGGTCACATCTGCTGATCCCTCCAGTCACATGCATGCATTACTATAGAAATGTTACACCAGCAGGAGAGGGTTCATATGGGAAGAAGTGGGTTAACATAGCTAACAGAAAGGCATTCCTGTTAGCAGTTTCCCCTGGCAGGTTTCAAATTTGGCTGAAAAAGTAAGTTCAAGTCACCAGGCAATGGCACAGGTGAGCCACTGCTGACTGACAGCTCTTTTCCCTGCTGATTTTCCCCACAAGTGAATAAGAACCCTTTTATTCTGAGTGCAATCATCTCTTGGATCTTAAGTTTTTTTCTAAATGTTAAGGGATTTTTAAATCCAGAGTTTGATATACCAGGTGTCTGATTTTTAAGAGTTACTGGGATTTGTTCCCTTTTACAAACTGCAGGGAAAACATGAGTTTCATCATGTTTCATACATTCAGTCTTCACACCTTATTTGTACAAACTCCCAGAGGGTTAAACAGACATTTTAAAATGACATTTGCATTAATGGCCCTGTTCAGTATTTTGTTTCCTGACTCGTAGGCTTGAGCTTGTGAATACTCAACAATCAAGGGACGTCAAATTAGTCCTAACTGTGTTCACTAAATGTCTTACATGGCTATTATTTTAAGCGGTAATATTAAAGATGCAGCATTTGTTATTCCTATCCTTGCTTGTATATATATCATTGATACACATGAGCTGTTCTTTCTTCTGGTCTACTCTGTGATATTATAGACTGGGGAAGGTGCTCTTTGGAGGAGAAGCGCTGAATAAACAAAGTCTGCACACCTGTCACTGCTGGGAAGGGAGAAAATGATTGCCCCTTTGAGACAGAATAGATGTGTCTAGAGAAAATGGCAGTAAGTTAACCAGCAGTAAAGAATAGCCTAGTGCCCCGGAAGATGCAATAGATGAGAACTGCCACTAACTGTAAGGAATTTCTCTGGGGATTTTAAGACTGGGTCTTTACATCATTTGGTATGATTTAGTTATTTCCCCTAGAAGGACAGACTGCTTGAATCAGATAAGTCTATTCCCTTATCTAAGACCTGGAAGCCAAGAAAAATATCTGTCCCAATATTCTTGCTAAAAAATACACTATTTTCTCATAGAAGGACTTCAGCAATATGTCACAGGGACTTAAGAAACATCTAAACCCTCTGCTACAGTAATCTGACTTCCAGAAATCTGTCCTAAGGAAACAACCAGAACTTTAGTCAAAGATTTTTAGGCAAGGAAGTTCATTTCAGTGTTATATATAACAGAAAGTTTGGGATCATCATATATGTTCAACAGGGAAGGAATGATGGTATATTCATGTGTGAGAATTGTGGGCAGCCATTATAAAATCCAATTTTCAAGGGTTATTTAATGACATTGGAAGTGTTCTTACTGTCATGTTAAGTAATGAAAGTAGGACACTAGTGGGAATACAAAGTGGTACAGCCTCTGCGGGGAAAATTTGGCAGGCTCTACCATACTTTCATGCACATTAGCCCTTTGACCCAGCAAAATCTACTTCCAGGAACCTACCCCAAAGATACACTAGCAAATACACTAAGTGTGATCTCCACACTGCTGCTCACTGCAGTGTTCTTTTTAATAGCAAAAGAGCAGGATTAACCCAAATGCCTGTCATTAGGTGCCTGGTGGGATAAATTATCATATACACAAAATGGAGCCCTATGCAGCTATAAAGGGAGTAAGGAAGAACTTTATGTACTTATTTGGAAAGATTGCTAGGATATTTTGTTAAAATAAAATCAAGATACAGAAAAATTAATGTAATAAGCTACACTTTGTATAAGAAAACCAAGTTCAGTTATTTTATTTTTTTAAAATAATAACCTTGAGAGTTTAGCTGTGGAATATATGTCAGTTTGTCTCTATATGATGTTTATCAAGTCCTTAGATTAGTCCAGTGATCCTCAACTGCGGGTGATTTTGCCTCCAAGAAAACACATGGCAATGTTTAAAGACCTATTTTGGTTGTTACAAGTGTTGGGGAGGAGGTGCTACTGCCATCTAGTGGACAGAGGGCCAGGGATGCTGGTAAACATCATCAATGCACAGGACGGTCCCACCACAAAGAATTATCTGGCCTGAAAATGTCAGTAGCTCTGAGGCTGAGAAATCCTGCATTAGCTCTTTTATCTTAGTTAGGCCAGGTCAGTACCATTTTCCTCATCAGAATGTCACTGTCATGATAGTGTTGGTGTTATTACTGAGAAACTCTGCGATATACACACATGTACAATATTTATACATATTGGGGTAAAGTGAATATTAATTATATTAATGCTAAGAACTGAGATTTTCACAGAGAAAAGATACAAATATAAAATCAAATATGTTAAAACTCTGTAATCTTAAATTTGAATGGGAAATACTAGCATGGACCCATTATTTGCCTCTTTTTAAAGATATGTATTTCCTAGTTCTGTCTAATCAAAAGGCCTAATTGTGAGACCGTGATCTCTAAATGCTGATATCATTTCCCATTAAAGGCACCAGGGCTTCATGAATAAATGGCTGATTCCAGGAACAAAATGTACAAAATGGACCTGAGTCATCCTGCACAAATAATAAGGAAACCTGGCCTTGACCACACCTAACAGCAGGGGAAGACTAAGAAACAGAACCCCTAAGTTGAAATTCTATTCTTCAATTCGAAGGGCGAAGTAAATGTTGGGAGGCAGTTGTCCATTTCTGCCACAGCAGCATGAGGGAAGACAAAGGAGTCTCTGGATCCGCACTCTCTCATATGGTAGCACCAGCCACATGTGGCTTTTGGATATTGAAACACAGTTATTCCAAACTGAGGTGTGATGTAAGCGTAAAATATATGCTGGATTTTTCCAATTTAGTATGAATATAGAAACTACAATATCACAGTAATTTTTATATTGATTTAAAAATAATGTTTTGAAAATACTGTATTAAATAAAATATGTTATTAACATCAATTTCATCTATTTACTTTTTAAAATGTGGCTACTAGAAAACATTAAAGTATGCATGTGCCTCACAATATATTTCTGTTAGACAGTGCTGCTGTAGAATAACCAGGTACAGGGTCTTCTGAAAGGTTCCAGGCTTGGGAAATGGGACACACATGGGAAGTTTAGCAAGGCAGAGAGAAAAAGGAATAAAAAAGTTCAGAAAGGAAGGAAGAGAGAAAGAAAGTGAGGGATAGAGAGGAAGAGGGAGGGATAGAGTAATGGAGGGAAGGAGAGAAAGGGAAGGGAAGGGAAGAAGGAAGGAAGGGAGGGAGGGAGGGAGGAAAGGGAGGGAGGGAGAGACTACTGACCACAGAATGGGAGAAATTATTTACAAATCATATATCCAATAGAGGGCTTGTATCCAGAATTTATTTTAAAAGTCTTATAACTCAATAATAAAAAGAAAATTTTTAAAGTGGACAAGGGATTTGAAAAGACATTTCTCCCAAGAAGATATGCAACTGGCCAATAAGGACATGAAAAGATGCACAATATTATTAGTCGCCGAGAAATGCAAATCAAAAGCATTTCCCATCCACTCAGATGGCTACAATAAAAGAGACATATAATAACAAGTGTTGGTGAGGTTGTGGAGAAATTGGAACCCTCATCCTTTGCTTGTGAAATGTGATTTGCTTCATGTGAAATGGCACAACCTCTTTGGAAAACAGTTTGGCTCTTGCTCAAATAATCAAACATAGAGTGACCGTATGACCCAATGATTCTACTCATAGGTATAAGAAAAGGCAGATCTATGAGAACATAAAATATATCAGTGATAGCCTAATGCTGAGGTGGCCATAGGGAAATGGGATGGTTGCTAATGAGTACAGGGTTTCTTTTTAGGGTAAAGAAAAATGTTCTAAAATTGATTGTGGTGGTAGTTGCACAACCTTAAGTATACTCAAAACCATTGAATCGTATACCCTAAATGAGTGAATTGCATGGTATATGAGTTATATCTCAATGAAACTTTAGGGGGGAAAAAACTAAACTTACGGGGTTGTACCAAATAAGTCATGAGCTTGTAGTGAAACAGAAAGAAGCTGATGACAGACTCATTGGTCACCACTAAAGGTCAATGTGGCATCAACTCTGACTAAAATTCAAAGAGAAATAATCCTGCTTTTCTAGTATGAATTATATTTTAGGGTAACCAAATAACCCTACTGAAAGAGGGAAAGTTCTATTATCAAGAATAATTCCAGCTGTTGATCAGAAGAAATGATAGACTCATACCCCTGTGAAATAACTGATTCAGGCAGAGGTCATCAATGGATGCTAACACCACTGGTGGGAGCTGTACAGGCAAGGAACCAGACTGACACACCTGAAACCACCAATCACTCTTAGCATCACCAAAAGTGGAGCAACAAGACATCACATACCTCTAGGTATAACACATCGTGATGTGCACAGCATCGCCTATGAGGTATGTTCACCAAAAAAATTCTATTGATCCTGAATATAATCAATCTAACCTTTAGTCTAATTACAGGAGTAAGAAGAATGCTACTACCATGAGGATACAATAAGCCAAATCTAGAAAGCATGGACATCCTGCAAGGCAATCTCTCTGGCAAGCAACAAGTCAATGGCAAATAGAGGAATACTGAAAAAAAGAGGCATTCTGTTCTAGATTAAAAAGTTAAGGGAATGACCAGTTAAAAAGTACAAACCTTGTTTGGATACCAGTTTAGTAAGTCGATTGTAAAGAGAGTTTTGAAACAAGTTGGGAAATCTGAATATAAACAGTAAGGAATCACTGTTAATTACGTTAGGGTGATAATGATTTTGTAGTAATGCAAAAAAAGTTCTTATTTTTCTTAGACGTGTACATTTGAGAAACAACATTATAGTTGGATATGATTTCAGACATTGCAGCAAAGATGCAGGGGGTGTTGCTGGCATAGGTGAAATAAATTGAGCAAGACGTTGTTAGTTATCAAAACTGGGAGATGGTGGGTTCATTTTTCTTTTTCCTTTCCTTAGTGTTTTTTGGAATTTTTCTTAATAAAACATTTTTAAAAATCCTAACAATGCTCAGGATATATGAGTTAGAACATATTAGTTCTAAGGTACATTGTAATGATGCAATTTATGCTATAAGGAACATAAGCTCAAAAGCACATGTGTATTTGCCAACTGACATATTGACAAGCAAATTTCTGGAAGGGTCCTTCTAAACTTTTTCAATTTTTTGTTTGTTTTTGTTTTTCGGTTTTTTGATCGCTGTGAACTATTTTATTTGGGCTTAGGAAAACTGAAGCAACACAATAATTTTCTCAACAAATTCCTAGGTATTCACTGTGGGTAGAAGACCCTCTATTCTTCCAGAAAATGTGTACGTCTCCCCAGGGCACAGACCTTCCCACATCCATGCCTGAAGCCTTACAGTTTTTCTCCCTCCCCAGCTGACTCTAACCTTCACCCCCATGGTTATGATTAACCTTGTTTTAAACAGATGAAGAAAAGAAGATTCCTTCCCTAAAGGTTTCCATGATCACATTTCAATGACAGTTCTCTGTTTGGACTCCACTTTGGCATGGTATATAGATCCTATATCTTCAAATTGTAAAATGCTGATCACCTGAGCAAGTAGAGAAAGTCTTCTAAATTCAAGGGGAGGAGGAGCCAGATTTAAATTATGAGTATGTTTAAAATAGCAGATTACAAATGAACATTATGATTTTTTTTCAATGACTTCTAGTTTGGGGTCCCAGATAATTAGCATGCACTACAGAAGAGTTTCTCTTTTCATCTTCAAATGTGGAGAAAGAGATGGGTGTGAGGGACATGAGGTCACAAGTCCCAGCTGGGCTACAAGAGTTGTTATGTTGTCAGATTGACCTCTCTTGACCTTGGTCCCCCTCTGAGAATGGAAAGAACAGCATTCCCTTTTTCTGTCCCCTGATTTGCCTGAAGCTTGAAAGAAATAATGTATGTCAAAATATTCTTAGAACTATAAAGGGCTTATAATTATTTTAAAATATATTCTCCAAGTACATATTGTTTTTCCCTAATCAGCATCTCTTATTTCCCAATTCCACATCTAGAATTATTCTTAAACCACTCTGGAAGACAGTAGACTTTATATATATGTGTGTGTGTGTGTATATATATATATATATATATATATTTATTTTTATTTTTTGAGTCGGAGTCTCACTCTGTCACCCAGGCTGGAGTGCAGTGGTGCATTCTTAGCTCACTGGAACCTCCACCTCCTGGGTTCAAGTGATTCCCCTGCCGCAGCCTCCTGAGTAGCTGGGATTATAGGCACATGCCACCACACCCAGATAATTTTTGTATTTTTAGTAAAGACAGGGTTTCACCATGTTGGTCAGGCTGGTCTCGAGCTCCTGACCTCATGATCTGTTCCCCTCGGCCTCCCAAAGTGCTGGAAATTATAGGCGTGAGCCACCATGCCCGACCTAGATTATATCTTCAACTAGAGATTATTTACCTTCCTATTTACTGTGCAACATTAAAGAGATTTTCCTCCTAACTTAAAAAAAAAGTTTAATTTTAATACTGTAAAATTCAAACATATTATTTCTGGAATATTCTTTGAGTCCTGAAGATTTTAAGCATTTTATAGTTCTATGCCAAAGTCCTACTTAATTTAAACATACTCAGTAATTTGGCTTTAAACTCAAAATGTCATTTTACGTATTGTTAGTGGTCACCCTGGCCAGTGTTCCCTCTGTTAAGGCAGATCTTTTATGGTACAGACAGCAAGGACTGGGGACCTGAACAGTAAAGCCTTCACATTAATCTTCCAGGGCTGCAGCCAAACCACACAGCTTTGCCCGAAGTGGTCAATATAAAATTTTTATTTGTACTTAGTGACTCCTGAAAATGTATTCAAAATGTACGCTCTTGGTGTCTTACCACGGCAGGTTAGAAGCTGCTAAGACAAACACGAGATCTTCTGAGCGTGCCAGCCCATCCATTTGCACCAGTAACTCTGTCTTCATCCGCAAGCTTCCTTCATGTTCTCCCCTACAGAGAGACAAGACGTGATTCTCCCAAGTGTCAGAGCCTTTGCTCTCATGACAAAAGCAGCATTCACAGCCACGTCCCTGTGACTGTACAACAGTGTCTGTTCTGATGGCTAATGAAGCCACTCATACTAGAGTTAGAGAAAACAAGCAATTTGGTGTTATTTTCACATAGAGCATAATGGAAAGCAAGTAAATGAATGTAATGATGGTATTTAAAAGAAAACCAAAGGCTGGCAGTGAGCTAGAAAATAACTGAAGGGTATGCAGTGCCACTGGTAGATTAAATGCAGCCCAACTGTGTCTACCTGCAGCATTTTTTACCTCTTTAAAAATGGCGTAATTGAGGATAATCCCTTTCACTTACATAGCACACAGAAAAGTACTTTCACACCCTCAGCCTCTTGAGTAGCTGGGACCTAGGCACAAGCCCCGTGGAAGATACCTCTGGTTAGGTATATGGTTTTTTTAGGATCTATGCCCCTTAATACTCAACTGCCTTTCCTAAGAGAGAAGACCCTCTCTCAGTATATATATATATATAAAATAAATAAATATTATATATATATATACTGAGAGTGGGTCTTATATATTATATACTTAGCATTAGTAATAATATATATAATTAACATTTGCCCATATATTTGCTATATATTTAATTAGCATTTGTGCATAACTATGATTCCTTTAACATAATATGATCAAAGAAGTCTTCAGAGCACCCATCCTTATTTCCTGACCCTTTGAAGACTCTAAGTTCAGAGTCTTTGATCCCAGACAAGGAAACAGAAATTCAGGGCAGAACCTGGAGCACACGCAAGGATAGCAGATAAAGAGTTTTCTGATTAGCCGGATGAAGGCCGTGGGAAACTGGGGATAGAGGTCGACAAAGCACATGTAAGAACAAGTGCTTAGGGAGACCTGGTCTTTGTAGAGTGACTACAAGGGCAGGCTGGTGCATCCTCATCTGGGTGCCTGTGCAGTTGCCTGCTCCTGTCAGGCCTGGTATAGAAAGCGGAGCACTCCAGCCTAGGGCTCACAAGCGCTGGCTCCAGTTAAGCCATGGAAAGTTCCTGTTTCAATGAATTACATGAATTCTGTATTACTTGGGTACATCTTTATGGTTGTTTTTCCCTACTGGGAAAATGGTTTCCAATGAGTAAAATTTCATAAATTATATTCTAGTTATACTTCCAACAAGCTAATTAATTGCTTTTTATTACTATTACTTCTGCTTGATGATAGATCATTAAAGGTCATTAATAAATGCAGCTGTGTTGAGTTTTCCCAGCGATCTGTTTTTTCAAGCCAGGGGGTGCCAGATTTAGTAAAAAGCTTCAGTGGGAAATACCTCTGATTAAGACAGAAAGCTGATCTTAAAAACAAACGAACAAAAAGCACAACACTACTCAGGCTTTTGGAAGCACAAACAGAAGGTTTATTACAGTCTGAGAAGTGTTCCTTCCTGCTGAGGACATTCGGTGACACTCAATCTTTAGAGATAATATATGTGATGTATTTAAAATTAGCCCTGCTGAGCCATAATCTGATGCCACAGAGAAGTGGTGGCTTCCCAGGCTTCACAGGCTTCACACACCGTCGAGGACTACCTCTCAGGAGTGAAGTACAGACGTGGCCCTGCACAGCAGCTGAGTGGGCAAGCCTTGTTCCCCGGGGACAGCTCCTCTGGCTCCAGAGGAGGCCATCACAGTGGCTATTTTCAGCCAGCAGGACCGATATGGCAGCCTGGGATCCTGGGGCTGGAGGATCTTCAGGCCTGAAAACCACTCTGTGGGGAGCGGGGGAAGGGAGGATGGCATTTCCTCCGGTTATAAAAACTACTTAAATCAGCTATTCAGTTAACAGGATCTAATTTAAAGACCTTTCCATGTGTCTGCAGAAAATTTGTGGGCTTATTAATAGGCTCATTCTGCTGGTAAATGTTGATGGGCTTCCGACCATCAAACACACTTGCAAGAGAGGAGAAACGATGACAAAAAACAACAACAACAAAACCCCCAACCCTGGCCATTACCCAGGAGCCGTGCCTCTCTGACTCATCACTGACTCCAGCTCGTCCAGGAAGATCGTGGATGGGGCGTGGTAGCGGGCAAGTTCAAATAACACCTGGGTGGGGGAAAAGCAAGCAAATGTTCAAGCTCATAGATTTAAAGTTCTCAGATGCTCCCAGAGTAAAAGTTTAGAATGACTGTAATGATAGGCATTTGTGCTGCACTCTGTTATTTTGCAATAACTTTATAATCATTACAATTATTTCTCCCTACTTCTACCCCATGGGGTTGGATGGTCCAATTATCTCCATTTATCACTTGATAAAATTAGAGGCAGAGAGAGGGTGGTTACTCCAAGGTTACTAATCATAAATATGAGAGCCTCAGATAAAATTTGGTTCCAAGGCTTGCAGTCAGCGAGTTAACACCTGAAACACTCTGTCAGTAATATGTTCCATATGGACACAAGAGCCTTGGAATATGTATAATCATTTGATAATTCTTCCCTTAAACTTTGGGGACAATGGGAGGTTATTCTCAGAAAAAAGGATTTCAGGGGAAGGACTGGGTTCCAGTCATGGGTAACCAGGCTGACAAATTTTGCCCCTTTGTGTTCCCCAAATTACTCCTTAGCCTTCCCACACTGCCTCAACAAGGCTGCTTGGTAGGTTCAGGTACCAGAAGGCAGTTCTTGATTGAATACGATGTTCTATTCTAGAATAAAATGAAATATTATAGACTGAATAAGAACAGGAAAGCAACCAGCAAAAGAACAGACATATAAAAACAAAATAAAGAGCTCTAAAGGGAGATGTGGTAGTGATGAATATAACAACCTAAACCTTTTTTTTTTTCACCCTGAAACTGATCTCTTGAGCATCATATACAATCCTTCACCAGTTGATGGGAGAAAAGAGTAGAGATTTAGAAAAGAATAGAGATTCTTTAATAGGCATGAGGGATTTATTCTCCATGTCACTTAGCACTAGCAAAGCATCACAGAATCAGAGGGAAAGGGTTCTGAAAAAGCTATGTTGTGGTTTTACAAGCAGCAGCAGCTCATCCCTCACAGGTATCCCTGTCACCAAATGGGAAATTCCTCACCTTCCCCGCTGCTGGTGGGTACATCCAAGCTCATGTGCCAACATCTCTCTTTCACAGAATTGTTTTATTGGAACAATTGGCAGAGTTTAATGAACTGAGAGAACAATGGCAACGCCGGGGCATTCATCACAGTGCCTTTCAGATACAATAGAGACCACCTAATTCAGAGCAAATAACTTTCTGTCCTTGTCACACACACGCAAAGAAGCCCCAATATACCTAATATTAAGGGTGATTACAACACTGGCAATGAAAAAGGAACTATTGAAAAAGGAATGAAATGAAAAAGGAACTATTAGAATCCTTTATTAGACCCATACATGTTTTTAAGGTGCTCACTAAAGGCAGAGAGACCAAGAGTCTCTGCTAGACCAAACACCCAGTTGGAGAAGGAACCACACCTGGAGGCTATCTCTCCATACTGCCCATTGCATTGCTCTTTCCACTCCCGGGGAGTACATAGGATCCTGGGTAAGTGTTTCTGGAAGCATTAGCCTAAAATTTTCAGAGGAACCTGGAGGAAGTTAAATCTTACAACTGAGAGGCGGCGCATTGAAAGATGTAAGCATCAACAGGTGTATGCATTTGCTAAAGAGACCACTCAACTATTCAGTAGTGATCAGCTCCTAAGAGGCATGAACATTAGGAGGGGAGGGAGGAACATAACCCAGTGGTTCTCTATAAATAACTCTTTAATTGGAATAGAAAGAGAAACAAATGGTAGAAAAAGTTTCTCTGCTTTAGGGGAAGGTCCTGAAGGGCTTGCTTTCTTTGAAAGCTTTACAGTAAGGACCCTGACAGCATGACCAAGGTTGTCCAGCTGAGGATCTTCCCAAAAGCTCAGAAAACAAGGAGAAAATGATGTAATTTCTGAAAGGAAATGAGATGAGCTCCTTCAAGGTTAGCAGAGGCTATCTGTTTCTTCTTGTATTATTCTTTAAAATATCGAAAATAGGCCAGGAGTGGTGGCCAGGCTCACACCTGTAATCCCAGCACTTTGGGAGGCCGAGGTGCGCATTCGCCTGAGGTCAGGAGTTGGAGACCTGCCTGGCCAACATGGTGAAAACCCATCTCTACTAAAAATACAAAAATTAGCTGGGTGTGGTCTCAGAAGGCTGAGGCAGGAGAATCTCTTGAACCCGGGAGGCAGAGGTTGCAGTGAGCCAAAATCACGCCATTGCATTCCAGCCTGGGAGACAGGAGCAAGACTTCGTCTCAAAAAAAAATCCAAAATAAAAATGCATGTCATAAAAGAATATAAATACTTTCTAAACCTTTCAAAAGATGCTCAAGTTCATTCAGAATCAAAGAAATACACATTCGAGCACTGAAATATTGAAATGCACATTTAATCACTGAAATACAATGCTACTTTTTACTATTAGATTGGCAAATGTTTATTTAAAAAAAAATTGGTGCTACTCAGTGTTGGCCAGGGTGTGGAGAAACAAACACACTCATGAACCATTGATGGGACTATAAGCGGGTACAACCCTGTTGGCAAGCAGTCTGGCAATCAGTGATGTCTATTCCCTCTGACACGGCAATTCTACTTTGTAGAAATTGTCCTACACTACTATATAGGCAAAAACATGTATACATATAAGACTGCCCACTCTTGCTTTGTTCATAATAGCAAGAGACTAGAAACAACCTAAAGGCCCATCAAGAAAACTGGTTAAATACGTTTTGGTGCATTCATGCAATGAACTACCATATAAACAAAAGAACATGCTTTGTCTATCTATAATAGTGTGGAACAATATCCAAATTATACGTAGTAAGTGGGGGAAAAAGCCAGGTACAAAAGGGAACATACGGTATGTCCCTACTTGTACTTAGAAAAACAGAAGCCAGGTACAGTGGCTCATGCCTATAATCCCAGCCCTTTGGGAGGCTGAGGCGGGAGGATTGCTTGAGCACAAGAGTTCAAGAGGAGCCTGGGCAACATGGTGAAACCCTGTTTCTACAAAAACTACAAAAATTAGCTGGCTTGGTGGCATGTGCCTATAGTCTTAGCTACTGGGGAGGCTGAGGTGGGAAGATTACTTGAGCCCAGGAGGTCGAGGCTGCAGTCAGCTGTGATGGTGCCACTGCACTTTGGCCTGGGTGGCTGGGTGACAGAGCAAGACCTTGCCTCAAAACAAAACAAAACAACCAAAAGAAACAGTTGTTGACATTAATGTAGATAATAGATAAATGTTCTGCAGGGCTACTCCAGCAACTGTTAATAGTAGTTACCTGTGGGGAGAGGGAGTCTGTATATCCTTTTATACTTTTTAAATTTAAGGCTAGTTACTTTAAAAACATAGTAAAAGGCCAAGGCGGGCAGATCATGAGGTCAAAAGATCGAGACCATCCTGGCCAACATGGTGAAACCTCATCTCTACTAAAAATACAAAAAAAACCCACTTAGCTGGGTGTGGTGCTGTGCACCTGTAGTCCCAGCTACTGAGGAGGCTGAGATAGGAGAATCGCTTGAACCCAGGAGGCAGAGGCTGCAGTGAGCCGAGATCGTGCCACTGCACTCCAGCCTGGGTGACAGAGAGAGATGCCATTTAAAAAAAAAAGGAAGAAATTGGAAAAGGAATCATTTCCTCACTCTTTTTTATTTATTTTTATTTTTGCTCCCACTCCACCAGGACTTTTCTTCACTCTTAGAATCCTAACGAAATAATATCGAACCAGAGGAAAACTTTAAGTAAATACGGTGCTCTCACAGGATGGAGAATTCTTGTTAATTGACTTTTCTGGCTATTCAACATTAAACCAGAAAATCCATGTAACTTCAATCTTTGTTAGGAATATTATAAACTTTCTGAGTTTCCCCTTCTGCCTAGCTAAGTCCTTTCCCGAGAGCATGTCATCTTTCTTGGTGCACCTTGCAGTGTCTGATGCTCGTGATTCTAAACACCACTTTTCATGATAGGAGATGAACCGAAACTAATTCTGGGTGGTATCTTTTAAGAATTTTGTTGTTGTTCAGCATATAGAAATGAAATGTTAAAAAAAAAAACAACTTCGCTGTGATAAGAATTCTAGTTAGATGAATTTCAGCTATAGTCGTCTCTAGGCATATGGAAGAGATTGGTTTCAGAACCTCTCCCTGGTCCTCCCACACTCGCCCCTGTACCAAATCTGTGCATACTCGAGTCCCACAGTCAACCCTGGAAATTCCACATATACTCAGGTTTTTCATCCTGTGATTACTGTATTTCACTGAAAAAAAATCCCCATATAAGTAGACCTGTGTAGTTGAAGGGCCAACTGTTGTTCAAGGGTCAACTGTAACTGAACCTCCAGCTAACTACAATCACACGGAATCATAACTGTAAGTGCAGCTAAGTTCAAGCCCCATCTTCGGAACTGGCACTGGGTTAGACACAAGATGAACAAATAAATAGAGGTTATTAATGTAAATTTTCACAAATTACCATCTTGAAGGGGTAATAAGAATTTATATAAGCTTACATATTTGCAACAACTTGAAAATGATATCAAAGTAATAGTAGGTTATTTTAGGTAAGTCAGTCCTTTAAACATATTCTATTATACCTTCCAAATAGGCCATAATATTTTGAGAGTCATCTAAGGGAGTGTCATTTGAGCATAATTTGTGAATCACTTTTCAGAAAATATGTAATATTTTATATTCACTTATATTGATTAGGTATCTGCCATTCTACAGACTGTGATAGTTTAACAGGATTTCCAAGAAGGACCCGTCTTACACTGGGACATAAACCATAAATAGAAGTGCTCTTAATGTCATTGGATGATTCAGTACCATTTTATAATATAAAATACAACCTCAACTATAAATGTGATATTGTAAAGATAGAAACAACCTCTTAAGGAGAGCAAAAAATCTTACAGGCTATGGGCACTATGGAAGCAAAGGTGCTCAGAACATCTGAAAAAATAACGAAGTTTGAAGTTTCTTGATTCTTTCTTAGAGTATCTAGCATAGGGACTAACATATAGTAGTAGCCTCTCAATAAATGTTAGCCAAATATAATGTACATGTTAAATAATAAATGCCTCTTGAATGAAGAAAAAATACGCCATGTCAGAGATTTTTTTCCCCCAGCTTTCATGCCTAAATTGCATGAATCAAAAAAGAGCTGTTGATCAAATTCCCAAAGGAAATTTGCTCATGTTTTGCTCATGGGGGCACAATTAACATCCATACATAATAGTCAATCCATCTCCCAAGCTGGTGGTAATCAAGATCCAGGATTGAATCTAACATAAAATCACCTAAAAGCAAAGAAGCTCTGACATCATTTTGTACCGCTGTATTATACTAGAACTTATTTTTAAAAACAAAATTAAGAATTCCTACCCGAACAAGTTTTTCTGAATCCCCTCTCCATTTGCTGACAATGGTGGATGCAGAAATGTTAAAGAAGGTTGTTTTACATTCAGTGGCCACAGCTTTGGCCAGTAAAGTCTTTCCTGTACCTAGAGAGAGACACATAAAAGATGAGCAGGCATTTCAACTCCATCAACTCCATCCCCCTGCTTATAGACAGAAGTCAGTCTCACACACGAGGAAGGAAGTGGCTGCTCAGCTCTCATGTGCCCCAGTCCTGAAGTGAGGACAGAAGGGGCGACTCATCCTCTGCACACCCACTTAACACCGACATCAAAATAGGAAGCTGTGTTTACCTGGGGGGCCATACAGCAGTAGTCCTTTCCAGGGAGAAAGAATTCCTGTAAATAGCTGGGGATACTATGGAAACAAGGAACAAGGGTGAGGTTTGGTGCTAACACATCAGCCTGCATATTCTCAGCACAGACAACTCAGGAAAGCTCAAGCAAAAGCAGCACAGCTCTAAGATTACGGCTCCCTTTTTTGCTTAAGGTCATCTGCCTCTGACCTAAATAAACAGATCTTATTCATCCCAATTTTATTTTTACTCTCGATTAGAATGCCTGACTTAATTTTTGTGGCTTTTTAAAAGAGCAATTTTTTAAGGAAAAGAAAGGTATATGTAGGTACTCTTCCTCTCTGTTATAACAGTTACTTTTTACATGCATAACATCATTTTCCCCAGACATCTATATGCAGAGCATTTGGCAATCTTTTGAATGTTGTGAAGCAGGTATGAATTTTAAAATACATACTAGAACCAACTAATAAAGGTTTAATCAAATAAAGTACAGAGCTATGGTGTAACCTGTTTTAGAAGTTGGAAGTATTCAGGGGCAAACGCATTAAGAGACACTAACTCTGAACAGGACCTGCATAGCCTTCAGTAAGTCTCTCCTATTACTTCAAACAATCTGGGGAAGATGGGTGGGAAGGGTTGGTAGAGAATGGGGGAGAGGGTGTGGCAAGGAATATTAGTAAAATTACAACTAGCTATCAGTTTCTTGCTAATCCTGATGTCAAATCTCAACACATATGGAGCTTGTAATGCTATAAAGAGAACAAATCCAGAGAATTTCAATGAGATATTCTACCCTTTCTAAATGTTTTATGCTATAGTTCCACTTAGAGGAAAAGGTGAGCAAATTTCCATTAATTCTGAACACCAGTATATTTCTTACCCCTAAGTCTGAACACAGAAAGAAAGAGGGGGGAAAGAGAATCCAAATGTATTGATTTTGTCTTTTTAGAGGAAAGCATCCAAAAATCAGGGGCCACATGGGCTCAGTGGTAAATAGTGTTATTCAATAAAATAAATGCATTCAATAAAATAAATGCATAAACCTGACAGCAGAAGATTACAGAAAATGGCCACAAATTATCCGTAACTCCTTTCATCAAGAAGTAGAGCCTATTTCTCCAACATTTTAATCTGGGCCTGGCCTTGTGACTTGGCCAGTGGGACTTTAGCAAATGTAAGAGACTTGAAAATATAAGGCTAGCAAATATAAAAAACAAAAGAGGCATGAAAGATGCTTGTGAATTAGAACTTGCCCTTTCTTGCCTCTTTCTGGGAACCTGCTGCCACCATGTGAGCAGGAGTGGGCTTTCCTGCTAGAGGATGAGAGGCCACATGGAGAGACACCTTAGCTGTACTGCTTGTCCCAGACTTTTCACTCTCTCTGTCTTTTGCAGCTACTCTGGCTGATGGCTCAGACATGTGATTGAGCCCAGCCAATACCACCACGAGGAAAAAGAGATGAGCCAGCCCAGCTGAGCCCAGCCCCAACTGCCTACCCACAGAATTACAAACAAATAAATTGTTGTCTTAAGGCACTAAGTTGTGGGGTGGTCTGTTATTAACCAAAGCTAGGTTATCACTTACATCCTCATCACCCTATTTGTAAATCAAACATGGATAGTATTGTTTTTCTATTTTTCTCCCCAGTTTGAGAACTGCACAGAGATTTGTCAATAATAAGTAATGAGATCAACAGGCTGGCTTTGCTGGTCACCGCCCTGGAAGGGGCTGTTCAGTCTTCACAACCAGCCAGAAGCAAAGCCCCAGACGATCCTGGGGGGTAGGTGGCGAGGATAAAGGAAGGATCTGTGGAAACAAAGTGATTCTCCCCTACCAGAGGCATTTCTACAACAATAAGAATATTTTTAAGGGAGCAGGCTAATTTGAATCAATCTGACAAATCATGTATACCATAGAGTCTTAGATCTTAAAGTTTCACTTAGCTCAGACACCTGTCTAATATGTAACATGGTTTTAAATGATCTAGACCAGGCTTTGGTGCTCCAGGGTTGAGAAAGTGTTGTGACACAGGCAAAAAGTTAACGTGTGGACAGAAAATCATCCTGCCCTTCCCTTCCTGATAGATGTGTGACATACAGCTTGTCCAATGGATAATGAACACAAATAACCCCCAAGAGGCTTCCCGTCCTTACCCTTATAGGATACACAACAGCTTCTTTGACTAACCGCTTGGCTGCATCAAGTCCAATAATGTCATTCCACTTTATGTTTGGATTATGGAGATAAATGTCCTGCAATGCACATTTGATCATTTTGTTAAAACTGATGTTTTCCTCTACAGCTGTTATAAACTTGGGAGCAGCAGAATACTTGACTTACAATAGGATATAAAGTACTGGTGATAAAAACTGTTCATATGAGATATATATACGTATATACATTGTAATTTTGGGTTAGTTCACCAAAGGCATGCCATGAAAATATTCAATGATTTTCCCTGAAAAAGACATTGATAACACAGCATGGTACTTTCCGGGGAGAAAAAAATCTCCTAACAACGGATTCTACCTGTCTCAGTCAATAGCAAACCATGTTGATTTATAACCAAAGTTCAAGAAGCTACAGAATATGCCTTCAAATTACATTCACTTTTGCTGTGAAACATGGTTCCTAGCCAGCACCTGGCCTTGCTCTTGTTCCTTGATTTCACAAACACTTTCTTAATTTGTTGCATAAAAGAGATAATGCTCCTCTGAAACCAATTTCTCTTTTTTCCCTAGTGAGCATTCCTAACTTCCAGCAGGAGCAATTGCTTCTACAAAATTCAAGGAAGCCCACACCGAGAGAAAGTGCAGTTTTTCCCTCTTATAGTAGAGCCCTGTAGCAACCATCTAGTGTAATCAATTAAGGTAGCTTTTACTGATAACTAATTTAGTTTCCAAACTTCAATTTCACCAGACACCTCTGAGCAGTCACTAAGGGGCCTGTCTCAGTAGGAGCTGTTTCAGGCAAACTGAATACCTAGAAGGTTTAAGGAAAAAACAAAAAACAAAAAACTTTCTTTCCAAAGTCATTCTGAGTGACTACAGAAAAAAAATCTGGAAACTACTGTTATATTTACATAATTTTTTTTTTAGACAGAGTCTTGCTCTGTCATCAGGCTGGAGTGCAGTGGCGCCATCTCAGCTCACTGCAATCTCTGCCTCCCGGGTCCAAGCAAATCTCCTGCCTCAGCCTCCCAAGTAGCTGGGACTATAGGTATACGCCACCGCAACCAGCTAATTTTTGTATTTTTAGTGGAGGTGGGGTTTCACCATGTTGGCCAGGATGGTCTCGATCTCCTGACCTTATGATCCACCCACTTTGGCCTCCCAAAGTGCTGGGATTACAGGTGTGAGCCAGCATGCCCAGCCTAAATACATTTTTTAAATTATGCTGGTGAAATATTTGTGTCTACTCCTGCTCTCTACCCATCCAGTTCCCTCCACCATAGGAGTTTCACATTTATTTTTAATTTTTCTTAAAACAGGGTCTCACTCTGTAACCCAGGCTGGAGGGCAGCAGCATGATCACCACTCACTTCAGCCTCAACCTCCTGGGCTCAATCTATCCTCCCACCTCAGCCTCCCAAGAAGGCACGAATCACTATGTCCAGCTAATTTTTTCATTTTTGGTAGAGATGAGGTCTCACTATGTTGCCTAGGCTGGTCTCAAACTCCTGGACTCAAGTGATCCTTCTGCCTTGACCTCCTAAAGTGCTGAGATTGAGATTACAGGTGTGAGTGAGCCACTGCACCCAGCCAACTTTCACTTTTATTAGAGAAAGTTTTTTGTTTTTTGTTTTTTTTGTTTTTTTGAGATGGAGTCTTACTCTGTCACCTAGGCTGCAATATGGCAACCTCTGCCTCACAGGTTCGAGCAATTCTCATGCCTCAGCCTCCCAGGTAGCTGAGACTATCAGCACACACCACCACACCCAGCTAATTTTTTTGTATTTTCAGTAGAGATGGGGTTTTGCCATGTTGGCCAGGCTGGTCATCCATCCGCCTCAGTCTTCCAAAGTGTTAGGATTATAGGCGCAAGCCACTACACCTGGTCTAGAGAAAGTATTTATACAAGTGCTTTGGTCTTGCACGATACGTATAATCCATTCTCGGGTGGAATGACAGAGAAAGGACTCGGTCTTCCTCACTCTGTCTTTAGAGCCTGGATCTGCATGGAGGCCCACCAGCCACTCACATTCTTATTACCACCCTTCCTTAGGGAAATCTTGGCGCACAAGGAAGATTCACTTTCCTAGGTATTCAAGGCACCCATAGATAACAGAAATATTTCTTGCCCTCTTCTAAAGTTGAGTTTCACAAGGTAATGTTTAATTTCCCAACTGTCAGTTTCTCCTTATATCAATCCAAAGTTAATAGTCAGAATTCAACAGGACTATCTCATGAGGTGGCAAGCTCTGCATCAGTGTAAGCAGGGTTTCTACCTTCCATGCTGCTATAGAAAGGATTCTAGATGGAGTCATCTCAGGCCACTTTCACTCTACAGTTCTATCCTCATAGTCATGTTACCCTTTTGCAAAAATGGTAATGAGATTATTGATTTGGGTTGGTACAAAAAATACTTTGCTCCACTCTCTTATGCATACTGGTCAAAACCTCATAGCTGGTCTCCCTATCTCCTTTTCTTTGCTATTCATTCACCTCACTGTCATAGAACAAGCTATCTACAAGCACATGGGATGATCCCATCCTCCAATGGATGCCTTTCTAAGGTCCCATCTTCTACAGGCGTGTCCCCAGCCCTGGGTACTGCTCATGGTGCCCTTCCTCCGGAACCCCACCTCTCTCCACCTGTTCCCCACCACTCCATGCTTCTTAGGTGGCCAATGGGAAATGTGCTCAAGCTGCAATTTCTTATGGATGTGCCTATGCCCAGAACGCCTCCCAGCCTCCCTCTTCCACTTTTTCTCTCAGCGATTTCCTGTCTTCTTTCCTAACACTTTCCCCACCCTGCTCTCCTTCATGCTCTCAAAGCGAACCTTGCCCGTAGGATGAGACACTTTTGAGGGCAAGGGCTGCTCTGACTCGTTCACCTTTGTGTCTCTAGCCCACAGCACACACCTGACACATAAGAAACAACTGCTGAGCTGAACAGAGACAGCTTAGGAGCCCTTAGCTTCTCAGAGGAGTTGTGAATTTTTGAGATCATTTTAAACACCCCTCTGAGCCTGCCTAGGTTTCAGTCTTCAATTAAATATGAAGCATTAGAAATTAGAAAAATATCCTATAACTCAGGAATCTATTTCCCAGGAACTTGCCCAACGTCACACAGCTAGCAAGAGAAGGATCTAGAAATCAAATGCAAGTTGGCTAATTCCAAAGCCTATTCTTCACTGCCTTCTGATTCCACAGTGCAAGCTGGAAAAGCCAGTAGTCTGGATGGTAAAGTCTTTCCTGCTAATAGTTTCTTCATGGAAATTTTCAATGATGGTATCATCAGACTCCTGACATCTCTATTTCTAGGCTCTGGCTTTTTAAACCAGATGCAGACATACTCTTTTCTTCTTTAAGAGGCTTTCTTTCCTTGACTCTTGGCTCTGCTATAAAACCTTTCACCTGTCCCTCCATTCCTAAGTCTTTTCTCTCTCAGTTTTCTTGGCCTCTATCATGAGATGGTGGGCTTTTTATATTGTAATTTTATGATTCTATAATTTATTTATCATGCATTATTGTGCCTCTAAACAATATGAGTGCCTTCGCAAGTGGGGGCACTTTATAAATAAATGATCATATTTATTGTTATTAATAAAAGAAGCAGCCCACAGAGCTCCAGAAGCCCCAGCCCGCCTCTGTAAATTTGTGAATTGAATATCAGATCTTACCCGGCTCACCGCCGCCGCCAATTCTCGCATCTCACTGTTCATGCCAATAAACGCACTCAGAGGTTTCAGTAGTCGTTCCTGATGAGAGGAGCAGAAAGGCTCACATTATAATATTGCTCCATAATTTAGGAAGAAACCCCGGGCACGTACGGGTCTCGGTGAAACAAACGATGGCAGGTGGCTCTGGCCTTTGACTTGACCTCAAGGTTTACTCAAAATTGTATTTCCAGAGTTCATCTGGATGTTGGCAATTTGAAAGATGAATGTCACATCTTCACCACTTACTGAGGGGTCTGGGTTACGGTCGAAGGTGTTCAAGGCAAGTTCACTGGTCGCTCCCTTAATGGCATCTGTGAGCAGCCCTTGGAAGTCAATGATTTGGCCCTGAAAGGGAGGAATGGTTATTTATGCCCTGAGAACATAAGAAAAAACTCTTCTTAATAACTCATTCTCATTAAACCAAGACACATTTATATACCCTGGTATATAGGGCAAACTTAAAGTTAAGCTTTAAAAAGAACCAGCACTAGTGTTAAACAAGATGATTTCCTCAAGTTGGAGCACCCTAAAAAATTTTAAGTACATTTTTCAGAATGAAGCGGATTTGAATAAAAATTCATGAGTATTTCTCAGTTCCTGACACAGACCATCTGCTTCCTTGTATATTGACTTTCCCTATATGGTCTGATCCTTTTAAAATATTACACATGCAGAAAGAACTCATTGGCACAGCAGAAACGAGAGTTACTGTCTATAGACTATAATGCATGTTCCCCACTCTGTTGAGTGCTGGGTACAAAATAAGTGTGCAATGTTCTTTGTAAGGACTATTTCTTTTTGTTATTTTTAAATTTTTTAATAAAGTTTTATTTTTTAATTGTATAAATTTATTGGGTACAAATGTAATAAATTTACATTTACACCAACAACGTATGAGTTCCCTTTTCTCTATATCCTTTGAGGATTATTTCTAATCCTTTTTGTTTTTTTCTTTAAGAGATAGACAGAATCTCACTCTGTTGTGCAGTGGCACAATCATAGCTCACCGCAGTCTTAAACTTCTGGGCTCAAGGGATCCTCCTACCTCAGCCACCCAAAGAGCTGGGCCTACAGGTGTGCACCACCACCCTCAGCTGATTTTAAAAACTTTTTTTGTAGAAATGGGGTCTCATTATGTTGTCCAGGCTAGTCTCCAACTCCTGACCTCAAGTTATCCTCCCACCTTAGCCTCCCAAAGGGCTGGGATTACAGCTGTAAGCCAGCATGCCTTGCCTATTTCTAATTCCTATAACACTTCTGCTAGTCAGGAGTGACACCTGGCTTCACAGATGTGGGAGTAAATCCAGAGAAGTTAAGTGATTTGCGCAGGGCCATACAGCTAATAAATGGCTTAAGGCCAGAATTTAAACCCACTTAATCTGTCTTCCAACCCATGATCCTTCCAATAACACCCTGTCTCCCCTAGAGGTAGAAGGGAAAAAGCAAGGATGCACACAAAAAGCAGTAATAGTAGCCAACATTTATGGACTGTTTATTATGTGCTAGGCACTGTACCAAGGCTCTCCTTTCATTATGACACTTAAAGTGGGCACTAAGATAATTTCCATTTTACAGATGAGAGAAATGAGGCTTGGAGATATTATAAACAACTTGCCCAAAGTTACATAGTAGGGGAGCATCTGAGCTAGGTTTTCAATGTAGACAAGCTGACTCTGAAGCCTATGGCCTTAAGAACAATATGCCTACTAAAATTTGCAGGGAGGCTTGGGTGTCCTAAAGCTTGGGTTCTGATGTAGTAAGAATGGGTGCCCCTCCAAGTCTTATGTTGAAATGTGATTGTCAATGTTGGAGGTGAGCCTGGTGGGAAGTGTTTGGGTCATCGGGGGGGATCTCTCATGAAAGGCTTGGTGTTCTTATCATAGTAACGAGTGAGTTCTCGCTCTATTAGTTCATGAGGGAGCTGGATGGTTAAAGGAGCCAGGCATCTCCCTCCTCTCTTGCTCCCTCTCTTGCCATGTGACATGTCAGGTCCCCTTACCTTCTTCCATGAGTAAAAGCTTCCTGAGGCCTCACCAGTAGCTCACCAGATCCCAGTGCCATATGGAACTATGAGCCAAATAAATCTCATTTCTTTATAAACTACTCAACCTTAGATATTCCTTTATAGCAATGCAAAGCAGACAGACACAGGTACTAACACAGAGATGACAGATCTGGGGTTTTTTTTGAGATTGGTGCCAGGCCATATACCCTCATACAACCTACGAACATGTGAAATGCAAGGGAGAAAGCCGTCTACATTTGGCCCTGAGGATATTTCTGCTGGTAAGAGGATTTATAATCAGACTATTTCAAAGGTTAAGTGCTGGGTTAAATAGTCCCTTCTTTGTGACCCAATCAAAAACATCCATTCATTTCAACGTGAGGCATTCACAAAAGAAACTAATGCCACAAAATGGCTAGGCAAAGGTGACTGAAAACACAATAGAAGCAGTGAAGGTGAACAAGGAAACATTTTTCAGAGGGCAACATTGATTCCAATGGTATCATCTCCAGCAATTACCATGTAAGTGAGGCCCTTAAGGGGAGTCAGCTCAGGCCAGTGAGGTCACTGCCCTTGATTTTCAGGGAGGTGCTCCAGTCACCCCTCCAAATTCACACACACACAGTATTTCTAAGAGCTGGCCAGAACTAAGTCAGCACTCTAGTGGTTTGAGAACTTGGTTGAAGAAAGAAAGAAGACTCCTAAAGAAATACAACCTTGGAGAGTATGACCAAGAGAAATGCTGTTCATTTCCAAGTCACATGATTTAGTCTACCTTTTGACTACATCCACCCAATCTGGGTCTTTCCTGCTTAAGACATTATTACTGACAAATCCGGACATGAGATTGAATATGAAAAAGGTAGAAATATCTATCAAGGACAAAATCAACCCTATATCAACTGAGGTTTCATGATTCACATGAAATTACATTTAGACCAGGAGCCACCCCTCCAAGGAGAAAAGTGACACCACTAATCAACTGCGACTAACAGAGCAAATCAGAATGAGTAATGTTTCCAACTCACTAAATAATGCAGACGTCCCAGCGCTTTGGGAGGCACAGACAGGAGGATTGCTTGAAGCTAGAAGTTTGAGACCAGCCTGGGCAACATAATGAGACCCTATCTCTAGAAAAACAAAAATATAGCTGGATGTTGTGGTGCATGCCTGTAGTCCTAGGTACTTGGGAGGCTGTGGCAAGAGGATTCTTTGAGCCCAGGAGTTCAAGTCTGCAGTGGGCCATGATCGCACCATTGCACTCCAGCCTGGGCAAAAGAGCAAGACCCTGTCACACACACACAAAAAAGATGAGAACAATGCAGGATAATCACACCAATGTTTGTCATTGTAATTACAGAATTTTTAAGCTGATGGGAGCACTAGAGACAATCTCTTCCAAGCCCCTCAATTTACAAATGAGGAAACTGAGCTCCTTTGAGATGGGGCAGTTCATGCCAGATCACGCATTGAGAAAGGAGATTCTAGAAAAGAACCCATTTTCTGACCCTCTTCTCCATTTACCTCACAGCCAACCTTCAAAAATCACATCTTCACTTTCCTGTTTGACAAAAATAATGTTTTTTGTTTTCATGTTTAAAAAGAAAAATAATTACCCCTTTCAGTGTTAGGTTCAAGAGTTCCACTTACTCTTTGTGGGTGGGCATTTTCCTCTCCACTGTCTTTATTGATTCTTGATATAGTTAGGCCAAAGTCGGCACTCTCCAGGCGAGTGTTACTAACTACCTCCTGAAGGAAGAGAAACAAGGAGACATGGGCGGTGAGCAGCCATGGAAAGATGCTGGCTGTACCTGCCTACTCCATCATGCAGAGTCTGATGCCGGATAGCAACTCTGTAAACGCGGACATGCACATGTAGCTTAGCCACTTTTGTGCAGACACAGGAAGATGAGTTAGCTGTCTGCCCCAGCCCCACCCTGGCTCATCTCCCAGCACCCAGACCAAGGGAAAGACTTGAAGGAGACAAAAGTCCTCCTGCTCAAGTTAAAAAACATTAGGAAATCTAGGGATGTGTCCATGGTTTTAGTCCAGTGTACTAGAAAAAAACCTAGAATTCAATTAGATCACACCACAATTTTAAAAGCATAGGTCCTCAAAAATTAAATAAATGTGATTTTTTTCATAGAGCTATTTTTCAGCCAAGTTTGCTATTCCCAAAGCCAAGCCAAGCCATCCTGACCTGATTAGGATGCTCCTTATTGAGAGACTTGGTGTCCCCTGTTTTCCCCACTGTGGTTTTGGACCGAGGCCTCTGCTGATTGATCTTGGGAAGATTTTGACAACTGTCGTTCATCACCCTAAGGGAGGGAACAAAGACCTTGGAAGAAATTATTCTAGTCACTTAATTCTAACAACTATTCTTAAGAATAGAACATTTAAGAAAGCTACGGAAAGATACGCAGGTGGCCACTATAGGGCCCTTCCACCTACGCTATCCACCCACCAGGTCCATTCTGGTCCTAAGTCCCTCCAGGATACTCACCGGGTTCCTCTAAGATCCCCTCCTGGAGCCCCCCAGCTCACCCTCTTCATTTCCCTTTCACACCACATAGCTTCAGCCCTTCTGCAAATAGCTTTAGTTCTTAAGAACACACTGCTTTACAAGCATTCTTCCATTGTTCCTTCCACCTTCCTTAAAAGCAGCATCAGACCAGGAGAAAGGTGTAGGGGAGAAAGGGGTCCTCCCATTCAAACTAAGAAACACTAGGCAATCCAGGGATTGGCCCATGGTTTTAATCCAGTGTCCTGGATGTATCCTACTCATTTAAAATACCTCTGAGCATGTTCTGTGTAATAAACATCAAAAGGGGATTGCAGAAGGAAAACAAACCTTCCCTCATCAATGTTGTCCCAGATCAATCATAGCTGCCAAACAAATTTTGATCAACAATTGTTTACTTCAGGCAAAACAAACTGATGGGGCTGGAAGTCAGAAGAGTCCTAACTGTGATGGAGACGGGGAGAATCTGAGAAAGGGCAAAGAGAGCCTGCTGGTGGCTGCAAATGTGGTTACAAGAGTATATGCATTTACTATAGATATAGTAATATATGTGGTATGACTGTATATATGTTAGATATTCATAGAAAGATCAAATAATTTTTTCACTACATTCTCATAATTAGACATAAAATTCAGTATTGGAATATGTGTATTTTTCCATAGAAGATGACATCCAGAGAGACAGAACTAGCATGGGGGGCAGAACATGAATTCTGCCATTGTTGCTTAGTTCTCTTAGCTCTTTTGTCCCTATATGTGAGAAGCATTTGCAGAAGGTTCTCTAGAAGCATGTCTCTGCATGTTCAGAGTGATCTCAGAGAGCTGCTATTTCAACTTTTTTCCTTGATGGGGATAATAAATGTTCATGTCTAATATAAATGCACAGCTATTTGGCCAGCTAGACCACCCATATCAACAATACCACCAATGTCCACATGGTGAGACCTGTGTGAGTGTTGGGCTCACTGCGGAGAGCCTCACGGGACGTGGGCACTAACAGTTCTTGGGGTGTTTTTTTTCTATCTTTTTTTTTTTTTTTGAGACGGAGTCTTGCTCTGCCACCAGGCTGGAGTGCAGTGGTACGATCTCAGCTCACTGCAACCTCTGACTCCCTAGTTCAAGCGATTCTCCCACCACAGCCTCCTGAGTAGCTGGGATTACAGGCATGCACCACCACGCCCAGCTAATTTTTGTATTTCGGTAGAGATGGGGTTTCACCCTGTTGGCCAGGATGGTCTCGAACTCCTGACCTCGTGATCCACCCACCTTGGGCTCCCAAAGTGCTGGAATTACAGGGGTGAGTCATCACACCTGGCGCTTTTTTCTATCTTTAAACTAGGAATAGGAATGTCTTTTTCCAGCCTTTTGCTGGCACAAAAATGAAATATCTATGAATTGAAAACCAAGCATTTTACAAATGCAAATTTATGTTAGTAGTGTTGACTTATGGGAAGTTACATATATGTGTGTGGGCATGTGTGTGTGTGTTTATGTGTTTGTGTGTGTGTCTGCACTTAAACTTGCCTTGCCATCCTCACAATCCTTGTGGAGCTGGCAGGAAACAGGGACTCTATTTTCCCACTCTGATTTCCCATTGGATGCAACTGATCCATAAGATCTGCTTTAACATGACCAAAATACAAGAGCACTAATGGACAAAGCAATACAATTCATTTTCAATGGGCTCTGAGGATTGCACAATTCTTCTGAACATGGAACCAAATTCACTCTGCTTTCACTTTAACCATTAGTCCTAGGTGCACCCTGTGGAATTCTGCAGAGAAGGCCTAATCACCCGTTAGAGGATGAACTGACGCCTGTTCCTGCATTGTTCTAAGGAGCCCCCCTCTACCAACCCTTTGCTCAAGTTCAACATCTCCAGTTGCTCCAGTCATTCCTAAAGTTACCTGGCTCCCAGATTCTTCCTCCTACTGGTCACCTTCCAGAATAGTGTGACCTCCTACTTTTTGGACACTGTATTTCTATTGATGGGGCTGGAACCACAGAAGCACTCATGTCACACTGTTGGCCCAGGTAAACTGAGATTTCCAGGTCTCTGATTTTGTAATGAAGGAGCTATTTGTTGTAACTCTTGTTCGAGCTTAAACCTTATTTTATTCAATTTCACCTTGTTACTTTGAACCCATCTCCGGCATTGCCAAGACCTTCTGGGATCCCAGTTCTGTTATCCATCACATTGGATAACCTTTCATCCTTTGGTTCATCAGTAAATCTTTAAGCAGGGATTAGGAATCGTTTCCAAGATTAGGAAAAGACACTTTGGTTTGCTAATATATAGCCAGTCTCTTGTCATGTCTCACTTCAGTAACTACATTTGAGTATAAAATTGTCTGCAGAAACACCATTCATTACATTCCTAGTTATTCCTCCTGACTCTAACCAATTGCTATTCAACCTTTATGCTTGCCATATACAAACGTCTACTCAGAGCGGAGCTGAGGAGGCCCCACGCTGTCAAATGTGCCACTGTGCTCCATCCCTAAAGGGAGCAAAGCACCCCAACCCCATTCACTCACAGAGCATTTGCCAGAGAAGAATACTGAGAAGGTTCCAGAAAAATCATCAGAATCCAAAAGCCTTCTGAAGCTGGCCTCAAACACTCCTCACGATTTCTATGCACCAGCAGTTATCATTTATTACCAGAGTCTGCTAGCTTTGTGGAAACTATAAACAAAAGAATACCACTTTTCAAGGCAATAAAACTCTTCCTGCAGAATAGCACAAAGCAAAGGTAGCCTGAGGCCAAGTATTAGGGTGAGTAGGATCGCGGAGCGTTCGTGGGCTCCATGGCCACTTTTGCAAGCTGTGTCCACCAGCCCTGTGAGGTGCCCTAGTCCCTTCTGAGGCTGGAACAAGAGAACTGGAGTCTCAGGAGCAGGGAATGTAGTGGGGGCATGACAGAATCCATACCTCTTGAGGGCCTTATAAGTTGCATGTGATTACAATCTAACTTTTCTTTTTCCAAGAGCATTTTAAGATTTTAAACACTTTGTTCACTGCCTGGATGGCTGTGTGGCCCCTACAGGAAGCCTACTCTAGCCTTCCTGTGAGGTTTAGGCTCTACTGTAATAGCAACAGCCCACAGGTTGTGATGCCACAAACCTGGCCCTCACTGGCATCAGGCAGCAGCACCCTTGTAGCCCTGGGTATTTTGGAATAGCTCTGTGGGAGGGAGTGGGGAGAGAGGAATGGGAAGGGCACTGGCAAGAGTAGGGGGCCTTATGAGAGAATGCGTGTACCCAGAAAGGTAAAAAAAAAAAGGGGCTCCCATCAGAGGCTACAAGTTCCAAATGAGATCTGGACTTGAGAAGCTAGAGAAAGGAATGCAAGATGAGCCATGAACAGAAGGGAAAAGCAAGAGAAGAATGGGTCCCTGCAGACCAGGACTAGTGAAGGCAGAAGCGTGAGCTCGCACCTCCTGGCTCACTATTGATCTTCAGACAGGTCAGGACATCTAATCTGGGAGTGCTTGAAATTAACTAAATGATGAAAAGAGGGAAAATAATGTTTCTTGGGTGCTCAGTGTGTGCCAGGAACTATGTGTCCGAAACTTGCTCCATACTTGTAAATAGCAGAGCCAGGAATTGAACCTGGTCTTTTCACCTCTAAGGTTCAGACTTTTCATACCACATGGCCTGGAAAGACAGAGCATCACAGGATGCACTTATTTACAGTAAAACCAGGAGAACAGACAGACACTGGCCCAAATCTGGAGCAGCTATAATGAGAGAAGTCCTGTGCTGGGCCAGGTCACATGACTGCAGTCAGTATCGCTGGGAGACAGTCACAGAGCTGCGCTGGCAAAGGTTCTGGAAAGGGATCCCAGAAGCTCCTTGAGCTCAGCTGATTAAGATAATTACCATTCACTTTACCTTCTGGTCTTCCCTCCACTTCGTTGGGGTAAGTTATTTTCTGCTGTGACAAAACAAACATAAGGAGGGAAAGAAAATAATTTTAAGAATGACAAAGTGATTTTTTTCAGGTATGTTTCCCCTTTATGCATTGTTCTTAAAATTTGTGCTATAGCCAACTGAAATCTAGAGACTTTAAGCTACTCTCATGTAGACAGAACTGAAATTACCAGTGAAGACAAAAAGGCCCGAACTTCTCCGGCATCTCCTCACAGAGAAACATTGCAAAGGCCTCAGATATTCAACGTGTTAGCCTGTGGACGTAGTGGCACCTCCAATATAGGCTAGCTTTGCGGCTACCATTTCATTACGCTTTCATGAACTTGACACCATTTTGCTGTGTTACGTGGGACACCAGAACGATTGCACAAATCTGGCAGGGAATACTTAAGTCATACACTGCTAGTTAAAATAAAAATAATGTGTCCAATATCATAGTAGAATTTGGGTATCATGCTAGATGGGAACTAGCCATCTGGAAATAAGATCATGTCACTAACAGTGCCGATCACCCTGTGGTTAGGAGTCTGGGCTTTCTCTACAAGACCCATATCTAACTACCTGAATGCTGCATGGGAAGGGAGCTCAGATAAAATACCTCTTCGACCTTTTCTGGCTCTGAGATTTGGCCCTGGCTATTTTAAATTGATGTTCCTCTTGGTTTCCCGGTCCCTACATGAAATGTTAAAGTCTGTGGCTTAACAAGTGCCTTGTAAACAGGACAATGATCTCCCTTGGTTTATAATTACTTCCCCCACTTACAGACTTCTCAGTCAATGTTACTACAAAGCACAGGGCCCTCACTTTAGATCTTTCCTCCAGCCAGCCTCGTTGACTGCTAACCTATACTGGGTCTTTGTATTATATTGATCATTATCTGGATTGATGGCTTTCAAAAGCATTTCATTATCTATACATGAGCTATTAGCTTCCCCAATACTTATTTTCATAGTTATTTTCAAGATAGACAATAGGTCTCCTAAGAAGAAAAAGTCTTCTGTCATTTATCCTCTTCCAACAGCTCTTTTCATCTCTAAAAAAAATTAAAGTAGGCTGGGCGCAGTGGCTCACGCCTATAATCCCAGCACTTTGGGATGCCAAGGCGGGCAGATAATGAGGTCAGGAGATCGAGACCATCCTGGCCAACATGGTGAAACCCCATCTCTACTAAAAATACAAAAAATTAGCCAGGTGTGGCAGCATGCACCTGTAATCCCAGTTACTTGGGAGGCTGAGGCAGGAGAATTATTTGAACTCAGGAGTCAGAGGTTGCAGTGAGCCAAGATCGTGCCACTGCACTCCAGCCTGGGCGACAGAGCAAGACTCCTTCTCAAAAAAAAGAAAAGGAAAAGAAATTAAAAGTAACGTTAATTATCTGAAAAGTACCTATGATACACTGGGGTTTTGCTTTCATTGTCTGAAAACACATTTCCTCAAACAAATGCCAACATGACTAAAGGGATGTCAATGTCCAGATGATCGTGTTGCAGTTGTCTGTGCTGGATGTTAGGATGGCTACACCGTCCTCTGGTCTACTCTTTTGGTGCAGGGTGAGGGTCTCCAACTATCTGGGAATAAGATGAGAAAGAAACACTAATCTTACAGATGAGATAAAGCCTTATCTCTAGAAAATAGCCATGTACCTGTGTCTGATGACTTTTTGACAATTTTGGGGTATTTCTGAAATTTTACAAAATAATAACTCTCATATTCCATCAAAATAGTTTCAAGATCAACGTTGTCACAAACTTCAAAGCGTCGTAACCCCAGTTTAGTTTCTTGCTCCAAAGCATTTGCTGTATCGATATATCTGGCAGTTTCACAGAAGAAAAAGAAGAAAAAGAAGAAATTAACTCAGGTGAAAAGAATAATGGCTAACAGGCATTACAAGTCTAAAGGGATGGAATACAAAAAGTAAGCCTATATATAGCACATTAGAAGAAAACTAGTACGTGCATACGAGGTTTGCCTATACAGAGCCCCATGGTTGCTAAGTATATTTAACAACTGTCTTTCAGAGCAGTTGTCTTTGAAAGTTACATATTTATTCTGGTGGTGTCACCATTGTTTAGGATGTTTTGGAAGTGCTTAAAAAGTTAAACAAGTAAATCAACCAAGAAACGTCTTATGATTTGTCTTTACTCATTTGCAGCTTAAAATGGGCATTTCCCCAAACTTGGTTACCTCTTTATTCACAGGTATTCACTTTAGGTAACATTTGGCAAGGTGATAAAACCCAAATTTAACCCAAATTTGCCATCATTGAGGTAATTCAAATGAACAGGTCATAAGCACTGAAGGAAGTTCCAAAGATCTACCAATCAAGATCATCCAAGAACTTTCATATAAGATAACTTCCACTTGGAATGTATTATTTGTTTCTGGTAATTTTTTGATCAGTCACACATTGCACTACAGGGTGTTTCTGTATAAAAGTAGCACCTGGCCTTGGTTCCTCACTGTCATTTTTACCTTGTTCAGTTGCAAAACTATCCAATTTAAGTAGCCTTAGCACTAGAAGCAAGGGCTTTGTCTCAAAATCCTCTGAAAGATGAAAGACTCTCCAGGTTTTAAATTTTAGTTCTTAACTTCTTTTAAAACCAACAATTTTCTCCTGAAAAGTATGCACACGTGAAAATTAGCATATAATTTCAGGAGCTCATCCAAGGACCCCAGATTCAGCTCATCGAAGGACCCCAGATTCAGATTTCTACTACAGGTTAGAGTTCTTTCTGTTTCATTTGAATCTAGATCCAGGAAAGTAGAAAGAGAAAACTTTCTTTTTTATTATGCCCTCTTTCTCTCTTTCTCTTTCTTTCTTTCAGACAAGGTCTCCTTATGTTGCCCAAGCTGGTCTCAAACTCCTGGCCTCAAGCGATTTCCTTCTTGGCCTCTCAAAGTGTTGGGATAACAGGTATGAGCCACCATGCCTAGCCTAAACTTTCTTAAAAGAGGTTGCCATGATTATTTTCAATGACCTTGAAATGTATATATCTCTCCTAAGCTAATTTTAAAGAAGCTGCAAACAATAGTCACTTGACTCTAGTCTATCAGCTTCTATATTTTTTCATGTTTCACCATGCTTCTATAACCATGTCTTAATCCCCATTTTGCAGAGAGAAAAACTAAATCAGTTTTTTAATTAATAACTTTAGTATGGAGTAATACATGTTCACTTAAGAAAAAAACTAGAAAATACTGGTATATCAAAAGAAAATTCTGCCTCTCAGAGAAAGTGACTAACATTTCCTCTGTCTTTACAAACTTTTTTTTAACATTTTTTTTTCTTTTTAGAGACAAGGTCTTGTTCTGTCACCTAAGCTGGAGATCGCACCATTGCACTCTAACCTGGGCAACAAGAGTGAAATTCCGTCTCAAAAAATTTAAAAAAAGGAGAGAGGGAGAGAAAGAAAGAAAAAGTGAGAGAAGGAGAGAAAGGAAAGATAGAAAGAAAGAAGATGGAAAATGGAAACATGCACCATAGATTGCTTGTAGCCTTTACTGACATAACATTATATTCTAAACTCTTTCCAAGATCATGGAGTCTTACCTAAAACAAAAATTAAAGAATAAATGACTGCAGGCCCCATGTTTCCTAAACTAATTGGCCGGAAGAACAAAACTGCTTCTGTGTTTTCCTGTTACGCTGAGTTTGAATGAGGTTTGAATTCGATGCGGTTGGCAGGAGGAGCCACTAGAGATTCTTAACCAACAGAGGGACAGGACGGGACTTTAGGAAGAGTGCTGTTCAGTAAGTAGTGTGCAGTCACGTGCAATAGTGGGCCATAATAACAGGACACAAGAGAGACGCGGAGGCTGCTAACATGACCCAAGCCCGAGAAGATGGATAAGGAGGACTATTAATAGAAGAACCAGCATTCACGACCCTCCATTGTCTGCTGCAACAATTCTCACTCACATATTCAAACTCTGGTCTTCCTGTTTACTTAATTGTTCCACTTAGGCTGTGCCCCCTCTTCCTCTGAGCCTCTGCCAGGAATGGCCTTACCATCACATTGGTCTATTCATATTCTACACATCTTTCAAGTCCAGCTCACATCACCCTCTCTACAAAGCTTTCCCTGATTGCTTATTTTAATCCACAGTAATCTATCCTCTTTGCTGAATTTATAGAACTTCATTAGGGCAAATCTCTTTTACTGACATTCATATGTCCTTAAAAGAACCTATAGTTTACTTTCATTTTGATAATCCACTCATGTGTCCCTTTTCTAGCAGGTTTCAGGAAAACGATCAATTCTGGCAGAACTTTCATTGATTCGCGATACAAAGAGCCACCTCGTGGCAGAAAGGAAAAATGCATGCTTTGTAAGCAGACAGCAAACTCTTGGCCTTAACAACTACATCTGACTTTTATTTGTCTTTTTGTTTTTACAGTTCTTCTTTCTGTTACAATTTAAAGAACACAAAATACACTGTAATAAAAAATCAGGGATTATTTGTGAAAATGGCTTTGTCTTACTTTTTAATTATTCTACCCATCTACATTCCAGTAAGTTCTTCAATGGCTATGCCAATAACATTTACTGAGCATCTAATATTATGTTCACAGTGCTGGGCCCTGGCGTGGTGAGCTTAAGTTTTATAAGAGTCAACTAATCTAGGAAGATAGCATTCTCAAAGTGGTGTGTGGAAAACTAGTCTCTAAAGATAGTCTGAGGAAAAAAAAAAAAAAGAGTTCCCTAGGCCAGGCATGGTGGCTCACGCCAGTGATCTCAGCAATCTGGAAGCCAAGGCGGGTGGATCGCTTGAGCCCAGGAATTCCAGACCAGTCTGGGAAATATGGCTAAATCTCATTTCTACCAAAAAACAAAACAAAAAGTAGCCACGGTGGCATGCACCTGCAGTCGAGCTAATTGGGAGGCGGAGGTGGGAGGATTGTGTGAGACCACAAGTTCAAGACCAGCTAGGTCTACATAGCGAGATTCCATCTCTACCATAAATAAATAAATAAATAACTGTGTGTGGTGGCACATGCATGCAGTTTCAGCTACTCAGGAGTTTGAAGTGAGAGGATCACTTGAACCCAGGAATTTAAGGCTGCAGTGAGCCATGATTGGGCAACTGCACTCCAGCCTAGGCGATAGGCAAGACCCTGTCTCCAAAACAACAACAAGGACCTCAAAACCCCGGAAAAATCTTGCTCACATTGGTTTACAAGACCTTGAATACTGTGACTTTAGTGTGATATTCCCATTGCACATAGTAAATTAGATGGTCTGAGAAGTCCTGAAATAAGGGAACTTGTTTAGTTTAACCCAACATCTGCCAAGCTTACCTGACCATGAAACTCTTAAAGTAACACCTGTTAACACTCTGATAACTACTGTCCCAAGTGCTGCACAAGCTTAGAAAAGCACCTGGAGGTGTTTTAACTCAGGGTTCTTTGCATAGAGCTGGTATTCCATCAAAAGATAATGTAAAATGGGCCGAACCTACATTCCGATTTATTTAAGTCCTTTGCTGAATCAAGTTGGGTATTAAGAGAATAAAACCCAAATCTTATCAATAGTAGAAGTATAAGCATAATTGTCAGCCATGATTCTAAGCAAGTTACATATTTAACCCTCTTAATAATGGCATCTACCTGATACTTAGCTATACCCCATTACTCCATTCTACAGATGAGGGAACTGAAGCATAAAGAGAATAAGTAACTTGTCCAAGATCACAGATTAGCAAAAAGAAGAGTGGGCATCTGAAAGAAAATAGTCTGGCTCCTAAGTCTATCTGCATATCCTGGAAGCCCTCCCTATGACAACAAGCCCCACAGCCCTTAGAATGGACATTTGGTGCTTTTTCATATGCTACCCTGGGGGTTACATTTCTTAGGTGCCTGGTGATTAGAGCAGAGCAGCCCACTGCCCACATGCAGACTGTCTGGCTTGTCAATTTCAGAAATGCCTTTACAGTCCAGATAGAGAAACAGAAGCAGAGAAGGGACCAAAGTCAGCCCTGCCCTGCTCTAAGGCTTGATTTTGCCCCACTACTCTGTGGAGATCCAGAGTTTGAGCCTACGTTGAGAAGTGACTGGTCTGTCTGCTAACCATGGGCCGGGCACACTCATTTCTCTAGTCTGGGAGTGGTGGGGATGTGGGAAGAATGAGCTATTTTCTCAATAAAATGTATCTCCCTAACACCAAAAAGAGAAGTGTCTCATAAAATCATGTGTTTCAAGGTGAGTAAGAAATGCTTTTGTGTTTAAGCTGTTGCAATTCATTGCATTTACTAGAAGAAAAAAGTCATTCTCAAAATTCTGATACTAAAGTGTTATCAGGAAGGCTGCATTTTGCAATTAAACAGCTTACATGGTCAGTCAAGGGGAGAAAATAAATCAGATTACTCAATAACAAAGTTTGTTCAAAGGTGCAGTGTCATAATTGACTACCAAATGCATATATCTGAAATTTTGGAAAAAAGCCCAAAAAGAGACCCCCAGATCCTTTAATGACATGAATAATTTTTAAAATGCTTAAATGCAATTGCAGAGATTTCATTTTCTTTAAAAGACTTTAGGGGCACATGTTCTCAGGATCTCCTAAGGGCTGTGTCATGGAAATTTTTTAAAAAACTTTAAAAGATCATAATTCTAGGCTGGGCATAGTGGCTCACACCTATAATCCCAGCACTTTGGGAGGCTGAGGTGAGTGGATCACCTGAGTTCAGAAGTTCAAGACCAGCCTGGCTAACATGGTGAAACCCCATCTCTACTAAAAAAATTAGCCAACATGGTGGTGGGCTCTTGTAATCTCAGCTACTTGGGAGGCTGAGGCAGGAGAATCACTTGAAAGAAAAAGTTCTGTTGAGCTGAGATTGCACCACTGCACTACAGCACTTTAGCCTGGGTGACAGAGCAAGACTCCGTCTCAAAACAAAACAAAACAAAACAAAACAAAACAAAACAAAAATCATCACTCAAAACAAAACAAAAATCATCACTCAAAATCAAAACCTCAAAAAACATGGCCCACACACATTATGATTTTTCTGACGTGATCCTCAAGCAAAAGCAAATCTTCAACACTGGAGCAGAAAAATAAAGACCCTGGAAGGCTTTTGGATCAGGACAGGCCTTGAAAGTTCTCCCACTTAGACCCAGGTGGCCTCCTGACACAATCTTTGACTCTTCTAAGGCTGAAATTCTTCAAGCATAAGATAGATACCCTGATTTCTACTATAAAATATAGAGAAAAATTCCTCAAAGTCTCTACAATGGACATTCCCTTCAAGGGAGTAATAGGTTTATTAAAAACCACAGTTGCTGGCATGGCTGAGAGAAACAAAGGGAACTCTCAGCTCCTCGTCAGCTGCCTCCCGCCCTCCTTACTTTTTTCCTTTGTACCTCTCTAGGACTAGGTTCACTGGAGTCTCAAAACTGACTTTTAGTTCCCATAGCTCCCTTACTTCACTAGTAGCTGCCATATTTAATGAAGAAAAAGATGCTCATCAGACTTTTTGGGAAAATATCAAAAGTTGGTTTTTCTTGCTCTAACTGCATATTTCTCCATCCTGGCACTGTTGACATTTGAAGCCAGATAATTATTTGTTATGGGGCTGTCCTGTGCATCAGATGGCATTTGGCAGATTCCTTGGCCTCTACCCACTAGATGCCAGTGCGACAGCAAAAAGAACTCTAAGCATTGCCAAATATCCCCCAAGGGGCAAAATCACCCTGAATGAGAACGACTGCTCTAACTCAAAAGTTTTAAAGCCCTAATTCAAGTGACTGGGAGGTTGAGGCGGGAAGATCACTTGAAGCCAGTAGTTCAAGACCAGCCTGAGCAACAGCAAGATCCTGTCACTCAAAATAATTTAAATATTAGCTGGACATGGTGACATGTGCCTGTAAATCCTAGCTACTCGGGAGACTGAGCCCTTGAGCCCAGGAGTTAGAGGTTGTAGTGAACTATCATCATGCAGCCTAGGCAACAGAGTGAGACCCCGTCTATTAAAGAAAAAGTTTGTATGCTCTTAGTCTGAAACCTAAATGTTTTCTTCCTGGCTGAAATTTGAAAAGAGAATATGAAGTAGACAGTGCCCTTCCAACACTTTGCGGAACAGCTCTCTTCCTCTTACACCATCCAGCACAGTAGCAGCAGCCCTTACTGTAATTGCTTGTGTGTTTTTAATGAGGTAGGTGGCCAAACCTGGAAGTTTTCAAATTTCCTCTCCCTGCCAGTTACCGAATAGGTATTGTGAAGAAGAAGAGAGTTGGGCTTAGGTTGTCCAGTAAATGCAATATTTTTATTTTGAGGAAAGGAAAACTGTTGGGAGGCAGATGTGGGCGGATCACGAGGTCAAGAGATTGAGACCACGCTGGCCAATATGGTGAAACCCCTTCTCTACTAAAAATACAAAAAAATTAGCTGGGCGTGGTGGCACGCGCCTGTAGTCCCAGCTACTCGGGAGGCTGAGGCAGGAGAAATGCTTGAACCCGGGAGGCGGAGGTTGCAGTGAGCCAAGGTCACGCCACTGCACTCCAGCCTGGCACCTGGTGACGGAGTGAGACTCTGTCTCAAAAAAAAAAAAAAAAAAAAAAAGAAAAGGTGAACTGATTAAGAGATTTATTTTTGTGTATACAGTAGCAGTGGGACTATAGAAAAACGTCTTTTCTATGCCATCTTCAAGTATGTAGAGAAAAGGAAAAGTACTTTATATACTGGATAGGCCTGTTGAAAAAGTGAAATATATCTAGGTAAATGAAGCAATAAAGGCATACGTCTGAGGCTAGGTGCAGTGGCTCACACCTGTAAACCCAGAATTTGGGAGGTTGAGGTGGGCTGATCATTTGGGCTCAGGAATTCGAGATCAGCCTGGAAAACATGGTAAGACCCTGTCTCTACCAAAAAAAAAAATGCAAAAATTAGCCAGGCACGATGGTGCACGCCAGGAGTGCCAGCTACTGGGAGACTGGGAGCAGGGGGATGTGGTTAGAGGCTACGGGGAGCTGTGATTACACTCCAGCCTGGACAACAGAATGAGATCCTTCCTCAAATTAAAAAAAAAAAGTGTATGTCTGGGTTGCTAGGGCAGGAGGAGGAATCAGCATTTTTAGAGAAGCAAAACAATTCTGTATGTTACCATATTACATAACCATTATACATTTGTCAAAACTCACAGCACAATATAACTCAAAGAGCATACCCTAATGCAAACTGTGGACTTCAGTTAATAATGTATTGGCTCATCAACTGTAATAATATATCACATCAATACAGATGTCACTGGGAGGGAAAACTGGAAAAGGGAAGGGGTGTACAGAACTCTGTACTTTCTGCTCAAATTTTCTGTAAATATAGAACTGCTCAAAACAAGAAAGTCTATTGTATTTAGAAGTATGCATCTGGGAAAGTGGAGAGCAGAGAAAGAGGAATCATCTCTATAAATGTTTGTAATGTAACATACCCTTCTTGTGTTAAATAATGCGAAATCAAAATGAGAAGATTTTTTCGTCGTGCTTCTGTCCTCATCTCACACTGTGAACAAAAAGAAAAATTTAGGTAGGATGACAAGAAAAATTACACTGCTGTTGTAGCAACAAACCCTGGAAGGTAAATGTAACCTGTCAAAACCAAGCAGCATGACTTAAAGGCTGGAAAACAGTTCAAAGTCTCTAAGGACATATAAAGTTGTTTTCCATTGTTATTTTCTTCTTAATGCTGCCTTCTCAATTGGAAACTTATAAGACAGTGATTTGAATTAAGAATGCTCTTTACCACTTGGACTTCTTACTGCCAAGCCAGTAGGCCTTTTATTGTTTATAATCGTGAAGAAACAAACTCACACCTACTACTATTGGTACCAGGTTAAGGAAAGTGATTAGAGAAAGATAATCAGCTGTGAGCCAGACATCAGCTGTGACAACACAGGCACTTACCTGCTACCATATTTTTAGTTCACTCAGAGCCCCACCCAGTCCCTACCAAATGCAGAGAGGAGTTCCCACAAACTATTCAGGGGTGACTGCACAGGCAAGCATTTAGAATAGCCATTGAGAATAGCAGAGCCATAAAAGGACAACTCCTGTGTAATAAGATCCTTGCTCAAACTGGATGAATCTGTGCATTTATTCTCAGTGTTAATGTGCTACATTTAGGAATCTTGTATCTCAAATTGCCCCGAAATGTATTTACAAAATCGTAATGTTCAGTGATACTTCCCTTATTTGAAAATAACTTATCTATCTTTATCTAAGGAGAATACAGGTAAGAACTAGACAAAAGCCATAAAAGGTCTTTGTGTGGCCTAAATTACATCATAAAATCTAAGCACAAACACTATTTATGATACATATAAACACTTCAGGGGCTGGGCGTGGTGGCTCACACCTGCAATCCCAGCTATCTGGGAGACCAAGGTGGATGGATCAATTGAGGTCAGGAGTTCAAGACCAGCCTGGCCAACATGGTAAAACCGCATCTCTCCAAAAAATACAAAAATCAGCCAGTGGTGGTACCACGCATCTATAATCCCAGCTCTTTGAGAGGCTGAGGCATGAGAATCACTTGAACCTGGAAGGCAGAGGTTGCAGTGAGCCAAGATCTCGCCACTGCCCTCCAGCCTGGGTGACAGAGTGAGACTCTGTCTCAAAACAAAAAATTGAAAGACAAACAAACCAAAAAACACTTTTCAAGCATTCGTGCTTGAAAATTAATGTCGTAATAAAATTAAAATTAATGTTGTAATAAATTAATGTAATAAAATTAAAACATGCATATAATTACTTGAAAATTAAATAATACTAATTTTTTTTCTAAGTTGCTTTTTATTGTGGTAAAATATATGTAATATAAAATTTACAATTTTAACCATTTTTTTCTTTTTTAATTTTTTTTTGAGACAGGAGTGTGATCAGTGCATATGGCAGCCTTGCCCTCCCCCAGGTCAGGTGATCCTTCTGCCTCAGCCTCCCGAGTAGCTGGGACTACGGGTGCACACTATCACTTAGATAAAACTAATCTGGCTGATTTCTATATTTTTTGTAGAGATGGGGGTCTCACAATGTTGGCCAAGCTGGTCTCAAACTCCTGGCCTCAAGCCATCTTCCTACCTTGGCCTTTCAAAGTGCTGGGTTTACAGGTGTGAGCCACCACACCTGGCCCATTTTAATTTTTTTTTTTTTTTTTTTTTTTTGTGAGACAGAGTCTCACTCTTGTCACCCAGGCAGGAGTGCACCGGTGCGATCTCGGCTCACTGCAACCTCCGTCTCCCAGTGCAAGCGATTCTCCTGCCTCAGTCTCTGAAGTAGCTGGGATTATAGGTGCCTGCGACCACGCTCAGCTTATTTTTGTATTTTTAGTAAAGACAGGGTTTTGCCATGTTGGCCAGGCTGGTCTTGAACTCCTGACCTCAGGTGATCCACTCGCCTTGGCCTCCCAAAGTGGTGAGATTACAGATGTGCCACCATGCCCGGCCATCATTTTAACCACTTTTAAGTGTACAGTTCAGTGGCATTAAATACATTCTCATTGTTGTACAATCATCACCACCATCCATCTCCAGAAAGTTTTCATCTTCCCCAATTGAAACTTCATTCCCATTAAAGAGGAACTCCACATCTCTCCTGCCCGCAGCCCCTGGCAACCACCTCTCTACTTTTCTGTCTGGAAAAGTAGATAGCTTTGAATGCAGCCCAACATAAATTTGTAAATTTTCTTAAAATATTATGATATATTTTTTAGCTCATCAGCTATCATTAGTGTTAGTGTATTTTAATGTGTGGCCCAAGGCAATTCTTCCACTGTGGCCTAGGGAAGCCAAAAGATTGGACACCCTTTCCCTAGAGGAAACAACCTTAATTATTTTAGCTGTTTCTTCTGATATTTACTTTCATGTTTCTAAATAATACATCATTGTTTCATGATATGTGTGCTAGGCATTAACTATTCACTTCCGTTAAGGTAGATGAGAACTGAGCTGTCTTATACGCTATTTAAACTCTCCTTCTCTACAGTTGGATCAATATTTAGTGATTACATTATTAGGACTAGGTAAAAATTCTTCACTGTGGAGCCAAAAATACCATGGTTACTTTTACATTTCTGTGCATTTTTTGAAATGAATAGCCACCCCATTTTTATTGGGTTACTTTTCAACATACCTATTGTTCATAATCAAAACACTCACACATCTCATATCACTTCCCATGCCATCAAATACATCAAATTTTGTGTCCTTTCTACTCGCTCATCTCTTGCTTCCCTCTTGGAGCCACCATCCTCCTGTTCTACTGCAGAGGCTGACTCTTACACCTGCAATAGACGCTTTTTCTGGGATTTCCCTCTGACATTTTCCTGCATTGGATCCCCTAGAAACTGAGTCTTTCTCTTTTATGGTCCCTCTCTTGTTTTGATAGCACACGTTATCTTGAGTAAAGGTGTATGGGATATAAATGTTGAGAATTTGTATTCCTGAAGGTGTCTTTATTCTACTTTAAGCTTGATAGCTTAAAAAGGCATAACATTACCATTCTTATTCCTGATCCTTCACATGTAATATAATTTTTCTTCCCAGGAAACTTTTAGGATCTCGTTTTTAACTCTAGGTTTCTAAAATTACACAGTATTTTTTGGTGTGGGTCATTTTCAATTCACTTCCTAGCCATTGTCAAGCTAGAAATTCTCATGTTCTCCTTTTTGGAAAACTTCTTTTATTATTTCTTTGGTAAATTATTTTCCTGTTTTCTCTGGTTCATTTTTATAAATGCATATTAATTGGATAAGGGATATCCTGGATTGACTTTTAAAAGTTTTTTCCAACAGTGTCCCATTCCTTTGTCTCTTTTGTTCTATATTCTGGGCAATTTCCTTGGCCTTATTTTTGAGCAGAATTTATTTAGATAATAACATTTTTAATTTCCAGGAGATTCTTCTTATTCTCTGATTCTTTCTTTTTTCATAGCATCTTATTCTTGATTTTTAGCATATTCTCTTATCTTATGATTTAAAGTCGTAACAAAGAGGTTCAGTTATGTTCAATATTTGCTATGTAAGTAGGCAGGTAAAACAGTAACCTATTTTATAACATGTCCATCCAAATGAATTCAAATAGAAAGCTTTGTGCTTAAGATGAAAAGCCTTTATTCAGCTTGCTAGAAAACACAACATATAAGGCAACCTGTGTTTCAAAATGCTTGTAAAGGTAGCACACTAAGTACCATTTGTTTGACTAATTTTGCTCTCTGCCATTCAAAAACTAGTAGTTGCTTTGAATTTAGTCTAAAATAAATAAGAGTCAGGACTCTAAGAAGTCCAAAAGAAAAAAGAGATTTAAAAATATAATCTTTGAACTTATAAGGTAGATGACATAAAAAGTAGTGATTCAGAATGAGAGAAGTAGTTGCAAAAGTCATGTTTGATAAAGGACTGGTCTCCAAAATATACGAACACAGAAAAATCCTCTTAAAACTCAACACTAAAAAAAAAAAATCCACCTAAAAATGGGCAAAACACATGAACTGACACTTGACATAAGAAGATATACAGATGGCAACCAAGCATATGAAAAGATAACATTATATGTCATCAAGGAATGGCAAATTAAAACAACAATGAAATACCACTACACACTTACTGGGATGGTGAAAATTCAAAATACCAAATGCTGGTGAAGATGTAGAGCAACAGAAACTCATTGATTGCTGGTGGGATGCAAAACAGTACAAACACTTTGGAAGACACTTTGGCACGTTTTTTAAAGTAAAGACTAACCATACTCTTACCCAGCAATTACTCTGACCAGCAATTGCACTCCTTGGTATTTACCCAAATGAATTGAAAACTTATGTTCAGAGAGAAACTGGCACAGTGATGTTTATAGCAGCTTTATTCATAATTGCTAAAACTTAGAAGCAACAAAAATGTCATTTGGTAGGTGAGTGGATAAATAAACTGTGGTACATTCAGACAATGAAATATTATTCAGAGCTAAAAGAAATTAGCTATCAAGCCATGAAAGAACATGAAGGAAATTTAGATGCATATCACCAGGTGGAAGAAGCCAATTGAAAAGTCTATATACTGTATGAGTCCAGATATATAACATTCTGAAAAAGGCAGTAAAAGGAGACAGTAAAAGGATCAGTTATTGCCAGAGGTTGGGGGGAGGAAGGGATGAACAGGTAGAGCACAAGATTTCTAGGTCAATGAAATCATTCTATATGATATACTATAGTGACAGATAACGCATCATTATACATTTGTCCAAACCCACAGAATGTACAACAGGAAGCATAAACCCTCATGTAAAATGGACTTTGATTGACAATGATGTCAGTGTAGATTCCTCAATTTAACAACAACAACTTAATCACTGTAGTTTGGGATGTTGACAGTGGGAGAAGGTGAGCATGTGGAGAGGGAAGTTATGTGGGAATTCTCTAAACTTTGTTCAATTTGTCTGTAAATCTAAAACTGTGCTAAAAAAGTTCTATTTTTTAAAAAGTAGTGACTAATTTTTAAACAAACATGTCAGGCCTACTGTACTTAAATGGATGTTTACACTTTCAAATTAGTTCCTTGGCAGATCTTATTCTATTGCTCAAAAAACTTCTGAAACTCTTATTATAAAATTGTATTCAATACAGATTAATGACCACAGTCTTCCCCCAACCTGCATTTACAAAAATAATCATTGTTGAAAAATGGGACAATGCATAAAACCATGAGAAAAAGACACACTTGGTCACATTCTTTTTTTAAAATTTATTTTTATTTGTTTAGAGATAAACAGGGATCTCACCATGTTACTAGGCTGGCCTTGAACTCCCGGCTTCAGTGATCCTCCCACCTCAGCCTCCCAAGTAGCTGGGACTACAAGTGTGCACCACTCCATCCAGCCTATATTTTTAAAGTCTTCTTACAAAGTAGTACTCTCATGTGATTTGATAACTTGTTTTTTAAAATAATATTTTGTACCTATTTTTCCAAGGCATTAAATGGTTTTACAATACTTGACTTTTAATGTATGCAGAGAATGTATCATAACTTAATCAATCTTCTATTGTTATGTACATATATGCCTCTTCCAATTTACAAATACTATTAGGAGATCTGGCTATTTCTAAAATCCAAATTAATCCTCAATGACAGATCAGATAACATTAAGGAGAGCTTTAAAAGCATACAACAGTCTACTTGGAAACAATGTTACTGGGAACTTTTGTACCTCTGTCCTTGAAGACAGTGGTGATGAGACAAAAATGGCTAACAAACCCAAAAACGAATTACCAAGAAAGAATCAAGAAGGCAATTACAGTAATCTTCTTTACTATATTTTATGTTATTGTAAAATACATATATTTTATACAAAAAAGTATATAACACAGCCATTAATTTTTAATAATAATAACCATCACCCAGATTATGAGCCAGAGCACCTTCCATATCTTAGAAGCTCCCTTGGGTGCTCCCTGCAGGTGGCTACCCTCCCTTCTCCTGAGGTAATGGCCATCCTGAATTTTGTGCTAATCATTCCCTTTTTCTTTCTGATTTTTGCCAGATATGTATGTATTCTTAAAAAATGTATCTGTTTAGTTTTCTCATTTTTGAACATTACATGAATGAAATATGCATCTGTTTTTGGTGACTACTTTTGTCCAACAGTGTATAATTTTCTCAATGAAAATTCGTATCAAAGTAAAGATTTAGAAATTAGCCAGCTATTCCATGAAATTTTCATTTAAATTATCTGCTCTGAGGAATCACCACAGCATTTTTCACAATGGTTGAACTAATTTACATTTCCACGGACAGTATAAAACAATGGAGCTATGCTCTTATGAACATTCATGTTTCTCCTTTTAATGTATGTGGAAGGAGCATTGTTCCTTGTTGCCCACTTCTGAAGGATAAAAATGTGCTAAGGATATTAAAGACATTCATTGCCAGATCAAGGTTGACCCTTCTCTTTCTGAAGAACATGGGACCAGAAATAATGTAGCCTCGGCCTACAGCCCCTCACCGAAATTTGAAAGTGCTAAATAATAGTTTGTGTTTTTTGTTTGTTTGTTTGTTTTGGGGTTTTTTTGTTTCTGTTTTTGAAATGGAGTTTCGCTCTTGTTGCCCAGGCTGGAGTGCAATGGCATGATATCGGCTTACTGCAACCTCCGCCTCCTGAGTTCAGGTGATTTTCCTGCCTCCTCTCCCAAATGGCTGGGATTGCAGGCACCCGCCACCACACCCAGCTAATTTTTTGTATTTTCAGTAGAGATGGGTTTAGCCATGTTGGCCAGGCTGGTCTTGAACTCCTGACCTCAAGTGGTCCACTTGCCTCAGGCTCCCAAAGTGCTGGGATCATAGGCATGAGTCACCGTGCTCGGCCAAGTGCTGAATAGTAGGGTTTTTGTTGTTGTTGTTTTTTGTTTTTTGTTTGAGACAGAGTCTTGCTCTGTCACCCAGGCTGGAGTGCAGTGGCACGATCTCGGCTCACTGCAACCTCTGCCTCCTGGGTTCAAGTGATTTTCCTGCCTCAGCCTCCCAGATAGGTGGGACTACAGGCGCATGCCACCACGCCCCGCTAATTTTTGTATTTTTAGCATAGATGGGGTTTCACCATGTTGGTCAGGCTGGTCTCGAACTCCTGATCCACTGGCCTCGGCTTTCCAAAGTGCTGGGATTACAGGCGTGAGCCACCACACCTGGCCTGAATAATTGTTTTTAAAGCTTCCACCAATTCAGATAGTTTTTAAACATGTGACATAAGAATAAAACCTTGTCTTTTTTTTTCTCTTTGCTGGAGAAGTGACTTTTTGAATAAGGGAAGAAAAGCCAAGGGCTGTGAACATTTACTGCCATACTGAAAGAAAATTTAACATTTTTTGGACACATTTTTCTGTAGGTTTTGATACAAATATAAAATCCTCTGGGTGCGGTTGCTCATGCCTGTGATCCCAGCACTCTGGGAGGCAGAGGCGGGTGGATCACCTGAGGTCAGGAGTTCAAGACCAGCTTGGCTAACGTGGTGAAATCCCATCTCTACTAAACATACAAATACTAGCCGGGCCTGGTGGTGGGTGTCTGTGGTCTCGGCTACTCAGGAGCCTAAAACAGGAGAATGGCTTGAGCCCTAGAGGCGGAGGTTGCAGTGAGTCAAGATCACATCATTGCACTCCAGCCTGGGTGACAGAGTGAGAGTTCATCTCAAAAAAAATAAATAAATAATAAAATAAAATATGTAGATAAACATACAGAAACACATTGGGTTATGTAAATATGTCTGTGTAATGTCCATCTGTATTTTTTGCAAAAACTTTCAAAATAGAAGTCAGAGATCATTTATCTACCCAGCCTCCTCAGTCAATGAATCCAGTCAGTCAATTAGCTCAGCTCAGATGATTCCAATTAGTCAATTAGCTCAGCCCAGGTGATCCTAAGATGTTAATTAGCTCAGCTCAGGTGGATTCCATCAGACAATCATCTAAATAGGAACTGTGGCTTGATCAGTCAAGTAATTGATGGTTAATGTAAATAGTGCATCGATACGATAAAAAATAATGTAGTACCCTGAAATGCTAGCCTGGAAATATAGCATTACATAACCGCATTATCAGCTTACTTCCTAGACTTATTCCCAGAACCTAAAGCTTTATGTTTACACAAACAACATTGCTTGGCTATGTTTTATTGTGAGATGCTATTGTTCCATAGAGTACCAACATAAGTCTACATCTGTATTCTCAATATATACTAGGGCATTTAAAATATATTTTAAGTGCACACTTTAAATTTATAAATATTTACCTAAACATACTCATATAATCCTGAAAAAAATTATCTGCTTCTATGGTTTTCTGGTCTATCTGGGCACAATTTCAAAGTGTGTTATAGGTTTCTTCTCTAATGTCTCTTCTCTAATGTCTCCCAGAAAACAGAAATATCATCAAATACTTTCAGGGGCCCACAGCATCTGGCATGGTGCCAAATGCCAAGCAGAGACTATTTCTTTATTTTTCCCATTAAGTGTTTATTTAATTTTCTTCTCATTCTATTTTCTTCTCTCCCCCTCAGTTTTATTAAGGTGTAATTGACTAATAAAAATTGTTTATGTTTATTTACATATGATTTTGTGGTGAGAAGATTGATATTTCTTGATAGGTTTATTAGATAACCTTTTTTTCAAACTATAGGTCATAAAGTCAACTTTATAGGTTATAAGCAGCATAGCTGAGTAAAATAGAATTTATTGCAGAATGCATAACAGGTAAGAAGGCTTAATATTGTGTCAGGAAACTTTGGTGTATTTGCGTGTGGGTACGTGTGTGTGAGAGAGAGAATTCTGAATTTCAGTCTAAGATGTCTTATAGTTGGTCACAGTAAAAAAAGTTTGAAAGCCACTATACAAAATGACACTATTTTGATATTAAAGATATCTGATATTTGTAGTTTCCACTCATCTTTCTGAAGATGTTGACATGACAACTCTTGGTGAAGACTGAACCCTTTCTAATTTGCCAAAGTTAACATCGGCCATAAAAGTCTTTCCCTCCTTTTTCTGTAATTAAATTTGCCTCACCTATAGTGCCATCTAGTGTATTAGAAGGGGAAGCCCTTCATGAAATTTAGGTCATTCCAAAGTGGTCATTTTTTGCATAATAAAAATGACAGTCGTCATAGAATTCATCCCAGATCAAGTTGGCAAAACAAAATTATAACTGTGTATTAAATAGGCAGAAATAGGATTGATGGGATATGTTTCTAAATGTATATGGTCTCAAACCTATGTTTGGAGTTTTGGTCCAGAATTTTAAGTCTAAAAGGTACCTGTAAATCACTGAATCTCAGGGGCCCTTGGAGATTATTTGAATCTCAGGAACCTGAGATCTAAAAGAATTAAGGAATTTGCTGAAAAGCCTGAAGAGTTGAGAGCAGAATCTTGGCTTCTGGGCCAATGCTCCTCCCTCCATCAACACCTCCTCATAAGTCTCCCCCCCCCACCCCATTTACATTCACTCTAGACCAGAGATAATCCACTGTTTTATATTACTTCATAAACCCCATATCCTACAAAACCAGTATTTTAATTAACCAAAATCTGTGTGCCGAACTTGCCAGAAACAAACAACTATGGTTACTACCCAGCCTTCCCTAGTTGCAGTAATGAAGGATGTATTTTACAGTTTCTCAAACTTAATTTCCCACAATACTAGTGACCATTTCAAAGCTGTTATTGGCTAGACCTCCTTCAAAAAGTTAGTCACCCTGCTGCACAGGAGTAGTGTGTCTTATAGGAGATTATGTCTTGTAATTGCTGAATAGTTGCAGACCTGCTAAATAAAACTAAACCATTTCATATGCATGTAAAAGTCTTTGAGAATGCAAAGATTGAAATTGGCCTAAAGAGCCATGATAGTGATCTACATTTTCAGAGAGACTATACTGGACACTGATTTGTCCCATTTCTAACAATGTCCATATCCCTCCATATTAAAGGTTCTAATGCAGTGTCCTGTACATCACATGAAATAAAGCCTGGAAAGTGCTTTGAAAACTGTAAGAGTGCTATGCCAATATTAGGGATAGTAACTGATGGGTGCCCAATGGCTGTTAGTTGCTTTGCTCATGTATTTCAGAGTCTCTCTATCCTTCACTCTAGAAGCATTTGCTTCTTCCTAATTGAAATGTACTTATGCAAATGTTCTCTACGAGTAGGTCACTGAGAAAAAGTAGCTAGTGTTCTGCATGTGCTCCTCAATACTGGATCCACTGGCCCGGGTTTGGCTGAATTTCTTAAAGATGAGGAGGGTCAATTACACTATATTATAGAAATACTCCATGTGTGCACAGACATACATATACCCAGAGGAAGTCCCTCATTAGAGGTATGAAAAACTCATTAGGGAAAAGTCATTAGATTTATTAAAGGGACAGACAAAAAGATCCTGGAATAGATGTTTAAAAGCGGGGAGGAGAGGGCTGGGGAGGACGGGAGAATTGGCAGGGTAGGTGGGTGTGGGGGTGGGGGGGTAGGTAAGGGTGCAGAATTTCTCTTTGGATTCATGAAAAGGTTCTAAAATTGATAGAGGCAATGGAAGTATATCTCTGTGAATATCCTAAAAGCCATGGAATTGTACATTTTAAATGGGTAAGTTGTACGATATACGAATAAAGATGTTTCAAAATGCAAAAGATGGGAGAGGGACAGAGAAAAGAAGGCTTAAATAAATGTAAATAATTTAAGTAAAAATTTGGCCTGATATATAAAATAAATAGTCTAACTGAGAATAGAAATCATCTTATGCAATATTTTGAAGCTATTCAAGATAGAAATGATGGGGGTAAAAGAACTGGTTATCACCCACTGTGAGGGCCTGCTTGTCAACCCCCAGAGCCTATTTCTGATTTGGGGTGTAGCAATGACACTTCATTACTACCTAACCTGGCAGCATCAGTGACAACAGGAACAGATTTACTGAACAGAAGAGTAACAGACATTTATGTGTTGAGAATCTTCACATGTTTATGGCATGTCCATTTACAGCAGATATTTTTCTTTACAGTTTTTCTTTTTGGTTTTATAATAATTCACAATGTATATAAAAGTTTAAGAAACCACCTTAAGTATGGCCTATACTTCTTCAGTTCATTGGTACAAAAATAAGCTTCTTTCAATAAGAATCTCAAAATTTTAAAAGTGCAGCTATTTTTTTTTTACATTTTTACATCCAGATTTGGTAAGGTATGAAATAATATTGTATTTCAGATACAATTGGCTGGAATCTAACTTGGTACAACCCTTTTGCAGAGAAAATTGACAAAATCTATCAAAAAGAAAATGCTGTTGACCCAGTAATATCACTCAGCAATTTATACTTTGGAAGATCAGTTACACTATATTATAGAAATACTTCATGTGAGCACATACATGCACATACACAGAGGCAGAAAAATGCAGTTTATTGTTTACTACCCATAGGTAGGATAGTGAGTTTCATAGAAACCTAATAAAACTAATTGAAACATTTGTCAGAATTGTTTCCTTCAAACTCCTTTTTAGAATCCCGGGAGAGTCATTTAAACAGTGAACCACTGATCTACTTAACACAGTTGATCAGGATGAATATGAAAGCAAAAGCTCTAATTCTTGAGACAGAGCTCTAATTTTTAATCCTAAACAAATCTGAGCAATGTTAATCATACTTTTGAAAGAACAGCCTATCAGAGAGGCTTGCTCAGGGTTTTTACTCAATTTCTGCAAAATGGTAGCTGCTTCAACTCCAATCAAAAGTATTTCCACTTATTTTTTAAATTAGAATCACAGTTTGCAAAAGAGTCGATCTCTATAGTGGGAATTGACTGAGTCCTTTAGAACTCTGTCTGGTAATGAGGCTGCATCTGAAATGGCTTCTCATGGTCGGGCACCATGACTCACTCCTGCAATCTCAGCACTTTGGGAGGCCAAGGCAGGAAGATCACTTGAGCCCAGAGTTTGAGAGTAGCCTGGGCAACACAGGGAGACCTCCTCTCTAATTTCAAAACAAACAAACCAACAAACAAACAAACAAAATGGCTTTCCTAATATGTGGACTGTGAAGCAGCTTTTACTTGTGGTGACCAGCTCTTAAAAAAATAATGTGATTTTTATTTTGAGGCAAGATTGACGAAAATTCAGAATTCAGTAAGAGTAAAATAGAGAAAGAGATTTTTAAAAGCACTATTCAAAACGTAGTGTTAAACATTTAAGATGAGCTTCTGTTACTGAAAGCACAGAATGCAGTCTAACAAATTTCTTAATTAAAGGTATAAAGTTGGTAAGATCTATATCTTTCTGCCCAGGCCATTCAAATTAACATAGAAAATTATCTTCTGAATTAAAAAAAAAAAAAAACTAAGAATGAGCCACCCCCATAAAGAAGGTCAATTTAAACTGTAAGAGATGGTGTGCCCCTGAAATGGACACAAATACATGCTCAATTAATTTCCGTATACAAAGAAAGGAGGCCCAGAAGTGAACATCTAATCTAGGTGTCTCATTTGCCCATTTCAACAATCTGGCTGTTTTCTTCTTCCTTCATTTCCTTTGTGGGCTATTGTACCACAAATATACCTCCATTATCAGATTCAAAATTGAATCCTATGATACCATAGCCTGAGGAAAACGAAGCATTGAATATCATTCCCAGTTTTAGACCCAGAAGATATTTAGGAAATGTTACTGTATATACACCACATGCAACATTAGCGCTTTTAATTTCCTTTTTACAGGAATGGAGATTAATTTGCATGAGCTCATTTCAATTTCAGTAATAAGATCCAAATTTTGTATTAAGCTTTCCATTTCAAACACAAACAGTTAAAAAGGACACATCTCTTCTTTCAAATGTTTATATTATGCTTCTATTTTACAGTCCATGCATCTAATATTCACTTAAAACCTTGAATATATATATACCCGTAGGTTCTCATTTGTTTTTTGTTTGTTTCCTGATTATCTCCTGGCTCTACCAAGAAACTTGCTAAATTTCAAATGCTGTACAATCCAACAAAATGCTAGAACTATCAAAAGGAGTGTATACTGATCCAGAAAAGACATTTGTTAAATTTAAAACAATGTCAGAATTGGCCAACTATGCTCAGAAACATAGGACCAAGTATTCTCTAATTTGAGAGGACAAATAAGTAACAGCAGAAGAGAAAAAATCATAGACATTTCAAATAATCCTGGTTTAATAATTTTCACTCAAAAATTGAAATTAAATTCAGATACCAAAGCCATTTCAGCAACAACAGCTGCAGATGACAGTAAAAATTTCCTTCAAGATTTAAAACAGGTGGGAGGAAGATCCTGAAGTATTTATTCCAAGATTTGTAAGAGGAGATGAAATATAGCTATACTGGTATCATCCTGAAGACACAGCATGAAGCAAACGTTACCAAAAAATGGCAGCACTCCAGTAAAAACCAGAGAGGACCAGTCAAGTGAAGAGGTCATGGCAACAGATTTGGGGAATGCTCAAGAGATATAACCCAATGCCTTCTTGAACGGCCAAACCATAATTAAATTTACTTATTAGAAGAGGATTTTTGAAAAAATTAGCCAAAGCTTGAGCAGAAAAATCATTACCAGAGAGTTCCTCCTCACCATGACAAAGTTCCTGCTCACGCATTTCATCAAAAAGGGCAATCGGGCAAGAGTTTCCATGGAAAATCCGAAGACTTCCACTGTAAACTCATGATGTGGCGCCTGGTGACTTCATTTTCTTTCCGAATCTTAAAAAATGTGTAAATGGAATAAAGTTAACTTCACTTAATATTAGAAAAGACATTTCATGGAAATAGATACATTTGCAGGACCCTCGGGGTTTAAGGATGGACTAGAGGGCGGGAAAAAGACATTGCTTCCAGAAGCATCGGGACCTTGGTGGAGCAGAGGTTGAGAAGTATAATCTACCTTTCTTATTTTAATCATTTAACCCCATTTTCTACAAGACCTTGAAAGTACCTTTCCACAACATCAATCCTACATAAAGAGTTGTTATCTTATATTGGCTCTTCTTCCTATAATTTTGTCTTGCTTTCTTGTGATTTTCTGTTTTACTCTAAAAAAGATTCAGTCTCTGTTTTTTGAAATCCACAGGTGTGGAACCTGAGAATATAGAGGGACAATGGTTGAATTCATTGCAGGTATGTTGAGACTGAAACCAACCTAATCAACATCTGTGGCACAGTAGTCCACCTGAACACTGGCCTCCAGATTGGCTGCATTCAGCCCAGATACACCAGAAAATCATAGAAGCAGATAATTTTTTTCAGGATTGTATGAGTATGTTTAGGTAAATATTTATAAATTTAAAGCGTGCCCTTAAAATATATTTTTAATGCCCTAGTATATATTGAGAATACAGATTTAGGCTTATGTTGGTACTCTATGGAACAATACCATCTCACAATAAAACACACCCACACAATCTTGTTTGTGTAAACAGCGTTCTTCTCCACCCCACGACCCCAGCGTGCCCGCTCATGCCGTTCCTCTAATAAGGGCAGTCTGGCAAGCGTTTTCATGGGAAATCATGAGCGTCCACCTTACAGTCCTCATTTGGCGCCTGCTGACTTCTTTTTGTCTCCTAGTCCTAGAAAATCGGTAAAGGG
>CAUYLG010076534.1:0-10462 GCA_963573385.1 Cacajao melanocephalus
AGAACATGCAAGATTGTTGCATAGGTACACACATGGCAGTGTGATTTGCTGCCTTCCTCCCCATCACCTATATCTGGCATTTCTCCCCATGCTATCTCTCCCCAACTCCCCACCCCTCACTGTCCCTCCCCTGTTTCCCCCTGACAGACCCCAATGTGTGATGCACCCCTCCCTGTGTCCATGTGTTCTCATTGTTCAGCACCCACCTATGAGTGAGACCATTCGGTGTTTGATTTTCTGTTTTTGTGTCAGTTTGCTGAGAATGATGGTTTCCACGTTCATCCATGTCCCTCCATCTTTTATTATTTAATTCAACCAGTATTTATTGTGCCATGTCCTGTCCTAGGTGCTGAAGGTATGGCAGTGAACAATCAGACATCCGTATCCTCTGATTAGATTGAAATCCTAATTGGGGAGATGGATAATAAAGTAACAGTAAACACATTAAAATACACATAGTATGTCAGATAGTAAAATAGTTTCTTCCAGCAGCCTCTTTGTGGAGGTACAGTGTGGGTCATGGTGAGCTACACTGATTTGCCTTTGCAAAGGAACTTTTCTCAAGATTTGTCGTTTCACATTGTGGTGCTTCATCTCCAAGTACAGTGTTTGGAAAGTGTTGAAAGCTAAAATAGGCTAGGTATGGTGGCTCATGCCTATAATCCCAGCACTTTGGGAGGCTGGGGCAAGAGGATTGCTTGAAGCCAGGAGTTTTGAGACCAGCATTGGCAACAAAGCAAGAACCTTGTCTCTACAACAAGTTTAAAAAATAAAAAATTAGCTAGATGTGGTAACATATGCTTTTGCTCCCTGCTACTTGGATGGCTGAGGCAGGAGGATTGCTTAAGCCCAGGAAGTTAGGCCCTGCCTCCAAAAAAAAAAAAAAAAAGCTAAAAGTAGTGACCTTCAAGGTATTACTTCCAAAACTAGCTTTTTTTCTTTTTCTTTTTACAACCCCCTCTTGAGTAATGTTCCATTAATAGTGGGAGGCATTGTTCATTTTAGCTTTTAGGACTAGGATATGAAAAAAGAAATATAATAAGTCTAGGCCCTTTTGTTTTCTTGCAGGTGACATATATGGAGGAAGAGCGAAATTTTACCACTGAGCAAGTGACTGCTATGCTTTTGTCCAAACTAAAGGAGACAGCAGAAAGTGTTCTTAAGAAGCCTGTAGTTGACTGTGTTGTTTCGGTGAGTTCGATACCCTACACATTATTGGGAGTTTGCATGAAGAGGCAGAGAGAAGAAAGCTGCTAATTGCAAGTAAAATTGTTTTTTGCCTCAGGTTGTAATGGTTATTTAAAAAATTTATGAAACTAGTCTTTATCTTTTTTTGAGACGTAGTCTTGCTCTTTCACCCAGGCTGGAGTACAGTGACATGATCTCGGCTTACTGCAATCTCCACCTCCCAGGTTCAAGGAATTCCCGGCCTCAGTCTCCTCAGTAGCTGGGATTATAGGTGCCCGCCACCATGCTGGACTAATTTTTTTTTGTATTTTTAGTAGAGATGGGGTTTCACCGCCTTGGCCAGGCTGGTCTTGAACTACTGACCTCATGATCCACCTGCCTCAGCCTGCCAAAGTGCTGGGATTACAGGCGTGAGCCACTGCCCCCGGCCTCATTTTCTTAAATACTCTTTTCTGCTGCTTAGCTTTTGCTCAGGCCTCTGTTGATATTCTGCCTATTTAAATTCTGTTCTTCAAGGTGCGTTTATCTCAGCCTGCCCATTCTTCCTGGATTTTTTTCATCACCTAGCATAGTGCCTGGCACAGGGTAGTCACTCATTTGTTGAATTAGTTGAATACCCCAACTGTAAATGGCACTCGTTCTCTATTTGTATTTGCTGTTGGTATCTAGCATTAGACACAAAGGCAAAGGCTGGGCATGGTGGTTTAATCCCAGCACTTTGGGAGGCCAGGGCAGGAGGATCGTTTGAGACCAGCCTGTGCAACACAATGAGACCCCCATCTCTGCCAAAAAAAAAAAGATTAGGTGGGCATGGTGGTGCATACTTCTAGTCCTAGCTACTACTTGGGAGGCTCATTTGAGCCCAGGAGTTTGAGGCTGCAGTGTGCTTTGATCACATGACTGCATTCCAGCCTAGACAACAGAGTGAGACCCTGTCTCAAAAAAATTCTACAAAAAAACATAAATACATGACAGCAGTTTCTCTTATCTTTTGCATATCCCTGTTAAGATAGAAACCTGGCTACCTGTAGCTTTGTGCTTGTAGTATGGTGGAATCCTTAGGGACTGTTGAACTATGTGTGGTTGACATTGACTTTACCACCGAATCTCGTCATTCTGCAGTTGTTACCTGATACTTTAGTTTTATGGCCTCTTTTGTCTTAATGTTGGTGCATTGATCGGCACAGCAGGAGAATTAGGTGGCTTTTTCACCCCAGAGTCTGTTGCCTGGCAGATTCCTTGGTGCTTGGTTAAATAGTAAAGTAGAATTGACATTTGTCAGAAATAACTGGATTGTAGTTGTGTACCCCATTCTGGGGATGGGCTTTATTCTTTATAGAAAAATAAAAATGCTATGTTCCTTTAAAAAGCTCAGTTTCAGTGGCCTTGATTCCCCAGTGGCTGATACAGCAGACTATATTTCTTAGATGTTTCCTATCTTTCCTCAGCTCTCCATTGGTCTCCCAGATTTGTTTCCATTGCTTCATCTATTGCCCCTAGCTTTGATCCTGCATTATATTTTGTGTGGGAGTAAAATTTATATAAAATATTGAAATGTCTAAGTGTCTTTTCCAGCTTTGAGGATCAAGTTAAAAGGTGATAGTGTTGAGTCATGTTTGGGTGGGGCCTCAGGATCACACTGAGTTTTGGTGATTTGCTTAGGAGTGTTCACAGGCCCTAGCATACAGCTGTTGTCATGCTAAGATTTATTATAGTGAAAGGATACAAAAGATAATCAACAAAGGGAAAAGGCATACGAGACACAGTCTGGAGGAAACCAGGCACAAGCTTCCCAGAGCCAGCATGTGCTTAACTCCAGCAACAGGCTATAACAACACATGTGAAATGTCCTCTTCCACAGGAGTTCTGGGAGTTCTGCCTGTCTGCCTAGGCCTGTGGATCCAGGTTTTTTTTTTTTTTTGAATTAGTACTTCGCTCTTGTTTCCCAGGCTGGAGTGCAACGGCATGATCTCAGCTCACTGGAGCCTCCACCTCTCCCAGGTTCAAGCAATTCTCCTGCCTCAGCCTTGGGAGTAGCTGGGATTAGAGGCATATGCCACCACGGACCCAGCTAGGTTTTTTTTTTTTTGTATTTTTTGTATTTTTTTGGTAGAGGTGGGATTTCACCATGTTGGCCAGGCTGGTCTCAAACCCCTACGTCAGGTGATCCACCTGCCCCGGCCTCCCAAAGTGCTGAGATTACAGGCGTGAACCACCGTGCCTGGCTAATCCAGGGTTTTAACTGGGGGGTCAGTCACATTGGTATCCTACACCTAGCATGAACCAAAATTCCAGACTCCCAGAAGGAAGGCCAGCAGTCAGCACAAGCTACATTTTTATGTAGACAGTTTAGGTACAGTGAGTCACTGTTAATCATTTAGGGAAACTTCTTCTGTTAATTTAGTGAACTGTTTATGAATCAAGATCCTAGATGCTAGGCAAGGGCCTACATGCAAGCAGGCATTTTCTAAGGATAGCAGTTTTGGGCCTCCATATTAACTCTTTTCTGCGGTCACTACTTTAGCTGTTGGTATTTTGGTCTGCCGTGTAATGTGTGTATGTAAGGTAATGGTATGGCTGTTTGGTTATCCTAACACTGCTTACTAAATATTCTAAATTTTCCCTACTAGTTTGAAATATTTTCTTGATCATATAGAGAATAAATTCTGTAGGGATTTGATGGCGTTCCTGGATTTTACTAACTAAAATTTGAATCTATAATACAGTAAACGTTGACTTTTTTTTTTGTAGGTTCCTTGTTTCTATACTGATGCAGAAAGACGATCAGTGATGGATGCCACACAGATTGCTGGTCTTAATTGCTTGCGATTAATGAATGAAACTACTGCGGGTAAGAATGATTGATTATTACTTTTTTGACTAATCTTGAAGGTTGTGAAATTTCAAAACCCTTGGGCTTCTTGATTTTTGTTTTGCTTTCAGTGCTGCCACCCTTGCTTACCACCTGTGTCATGGTGTTTTTGGATACTGTGTCACTTGTGAAGAATTAATCTGACTAGTACTTTTTGTGTACCCTTATAGCATGCATTTTGGTATTTAATCACATGCTTGTTGGGGAAGGAGCACACTAAGTGTGTGGAGCAGTACTTTGGTTTAAAGATTGGCCTTCTTTTAGGCTTGTGGACTGGTAGAGTCAGAGGAATGGGACATTAAGCAGCATCTCATGGATAGAACACGTGGGGATGTTAACATAGCATAGACATAGAAGAAATCCAGGAAAATATATTTGGAAAGAAGGGGAAATGGTTTGGGGAAAATTGCCAGTCTATTGGCAACTGTAAGGAAGTCTTTTTCTTTTTTCTTTGAGACATACTGTTGCTCTGTCACCCAGGCTGGAGTGCAGTAGTGCCATCTTGGCTCACTGCAACCTCTGCCTCCTGGGTTCAAGCAGTTCTGCCTCAGCCTCCTGAGTAGATGGGACTCTGGCTAATATTTATATTTTTAGTAGAGGCAGGGTTTCACCATGTTGGCCAGACTGGTCTCCAACTCCTGACCTTGTGATCCACCCACCTCAGTCTCCCAAAGTGCTGGTATTAAAGGTGTGAGCCACCATGCCCGGTCTCTGTTGGCAACTGTAAGGAAGTCTAAGTGATTGTCAGTATTTAACTCTTGGAAGATAATCTTGTTCTTGAATAAGTTATGCAGTGCTTATAAAGAATTTGGTTTCTAAAACATAACACATGTAGTTGCATTCATTGTATATAAAACTTTTTTCCTGCTTAAATGAATTTTATTTACTACTTGATGATACTACTATGTTTAATTTTTGCTTTTTTTCTTCTGTAGTTGCTCTTGCATATGGAATCTATAAGCAAGATCTTCCTGCCTTAGAAGAGAAACCAAGAAATGTAGTTTTTGTAGACATGGGCCATTCTGCTTATCAAGTTTCTCTGTGTGCATTTAATAGAGGAAAACTGAAAGTAAGTATATGTTTTTTTTTTTCCAGAAGACTGTGTTACTAGTATGGTAATTATGAATTTTTGAAAGATGATGATTTTTTCTCATCTATAATATGGGAAAAATAATGCATACCTTACAGGGTTATTAGGATTTTTTATTTTTTATTGTTTTCTGAGACGGAGTCTTGCTCTGTCACCAGGGCTGGAGTGCAGTGGTGCAATCTTGGCTTGCTGCAACCTCTGCCTCCCTGGTTCAACTGATTCTCCTGCATTAGCCTCCTGAGTAGCCTGGACTACAGGCATGCACCACCATGCCCGGCTAATTTTTGTATTTTTTTTTTTTTTTTTTTTGAGACCGAGTCTTGCTCTGTAGCCAGGCTGGAATACAGTGGCTCAATCTCAGCTCACTGCAACCTCCACCTCCTGGGTTCAAGTGATTCTCCTGCCTCAGCTTCTTGAGTAGCTGGGATTACAGGCATGCGCCACCAAGCCCAGCTAATTTTTGTATTTTTAGTAGATACAGGTTTCACCATGTTGGCCAGGATGGCCTTGATCTCTTGACCTCGTGATCCAGCCGCTTTGGCCTCCCAAAGTGCTGGGATTACAGGCGTGAGCCACGTCGCCTGGCCTAGGAGGGTTTTTTTGAACATGTAGTTCCTTACTGAATTTTACACTGGGCATTAAGAGGGTGGTACATGTGCTCTGTCCTCTTGCTCTTGAGGTTTTCAGTGTTCTGGAAAAGGGGTTTCTTTTGGATTCCAAAAGAAACTGGACTCGGAGTTACAGATTCCTGGAAAGCCTTAAGTTTAAGCAGTTGTGTACACACAGAAGTGTAGAAGGCAAGGAGGGGCTAGAGGGTGATCTCTGTAACACTTGAGTTTATGGTTTATGCTAGTTCCACAGTAGGGTATACAATTCTCTGTCTAGATGATTTTATCTACAATTTGATAAAGAACCAAGGATTTTTCAGGTGTTTGCTTTAATTCTTTGAATTATATATTAAAATTCTTGGTGCCAAGGTCTAAATTGACCCCCTTGTGCTAACTGGAGATTGGTGGAGAGGGATTACCCCAAACTAAATATTTGGTAATTTTGGAGGCATTTTGAGACTTATTTGTTATGGTCCTGTTTCTTTGAAAAATAGACTTTTCTGTTTTATTTTCTGGTTTATGTTGTTTCTAGGTAGGTAAAAAAACAAACAAACAAACAAAACCTAGTGCAGTGGCTTTCGCCTGTAATCCTAGCACTTTGGAAGGCCGAGGTGGGCAGATCACCTGAGGTCGGGAGTTTGAGACCAGCCTGACCAACATGGAGAAACCCCGTCTCAACAAAAAGTGCAAAATTAGCCGAGCATGGTGGCACATGCCTGTAATCCCAGTTACTCGGGAGGCTGAGGCAGGAGAATCTCTTGAACCCGGGAAGTGGAGATTGCAGTGAGCCGAGATTGTGCCATTTCCACCCTGGGCAAAAAGAGCAAAACTGTCTCCCCCCCCCAAAAAAAAAAAAAAAAAAAAAAGAAAAAGAAAAGTAAAGCAAATTTTTTAGTTATTGGGAAATAAGATTTGTGATTTTGCTTTTTTACAATTAAAAATGGCAGGCCATTGTAATTTTCAATGTTTAAACTTTAATCTTAATAGAATTATTTATAAGATCTATGCTATGCTTTCATCTTTTCATAAACAGAAGAGTCTGGTCATAATTTAGCCTGGCTTTGGATAAGAGTGATATGTATTAGTGACCATCTGCTTCTGTTTTTCTAAATTGTCTTTCACTGTCAGCTGTCACCTCTCACTTTTCCAATCCTTTTGATTACTTTCAAATGATAAAAATATTCATTATAAAAACCTCCCCAAATTTGGAAAACATTTATGTGTAAAGAACAGTCTGGGCAACATGGCGAAACCCTGTCTCTACAAAAGTTAGCTGGATGTGGTGGTGTGCCTGTAGTCCCAGCTACTCTGGAGGCTGAGGTGTGTGGATCGCTTGAGCCCGGAGTTTGAGAACAGCCTGGGTAACATGGTGAAACCCCTTTACGACAAAAAAATACAAAAATTAGCTGAATGTGGTGATGTGTGCCTGCAGTTCCAGCTACTTGGGATGCTGAGGTGGGAGGATTGCTTGAGCCTGGATGGTCAAGGCTATAGTGAGCTGAGAGCATGCCACTGCACTCGAGACTGGGCAACAGACTGGGCAAAAAAAAAAAAAAAAAGGAGAAAAGTTACAATCTTACCATTCTCTACAGTTCGGTGTATTTCATTCTGGTTTTCTAAGAAAACAATTGGAGTCACTGTATTTAGCTCTGTGTCCTGTTTGCTTTTTTTCAGTTAACATGTTAAGAAAATTTCCCCCATGACGTTTTGCATTCTTTGAAGAGTTTTTTTTTTTTTTAACTGGTTTTATTCCTTCATAAGGATGTCATCACTTATTTAGCCTAACTTCTGTTACTGAATCTAATTAGATCTAGTTTGCTTCTAATCTGTTAGAGATTTGAGAACGGGTAACCCAAGCTAATTAGACTTCCAGGTTAAATGGAAACACATTGCTGTGAGCTAAGGCTTTAACAAATCCGTTAGTAATCTGCAGAGAGTTGAGCCTTTAGTATTACTCAGTTTTGTGTTAGTGAGTAGACTAGAAGTGTGTACATGACATGTTAGTATATTTTACTTTGGACATGTAACTGCTATTGGGGGTCAGACTGGTGTAGCGGGGAGGGCATGGACTTTGGATTTAAGGAGATTTGGCTTTGAATCCCACTTCTACCACTTGGTAGCTTTGTGAATAGCAGTTTATCTCATCTGTCTGGGTCTGTAGCATTACCTGTAAATTGGGGATTATAGTGCCTATTTTTACAGTGTAGTTGTAATAAGGATTAAATGATGTGTACATTGCCTTGTTTTAACTTTAATGTAACCCTCCCTCTTTTTTTTTTTAATAACTTACCAGGTCAATATATCTCATCCATTTCAAAATTGATTGGTTAATTGTTAGATTAATTCTCATTTTTTCCCTAAGGTTCTGGCCACTGCATTTGACACAACATTGGGAGGCAGAAAATTTGATGAAGTGTTAGTAAATCACTTCTGTGAAGAATTTGGGAAGAAATACAAGCTAGACATAAAGTCCAAAATCCGGGCGTTATTACGACTGTCTCAGGAGTGTGAGAAACTCAAGAAATTGATGAGTGCAAATGCTTCAGATCTCCCCTTGAGCATTGAATGTTTTATGAATGACGTTGACGTATCTGGAACTATGAATAGGTAAGTGTATTACTATTTCAGTGTTAAAGTGAGTAGTGATTTTTCTTGACATTTATTAACTTTTAATTAGCTAATTGTTAAAATCATCATGGGGGTTATATGATAATTTTGGTTCTATTTTAAAAATTGGCAGTCATTCAGGACTCAGCTTTTTATGTAAAGTTGGGTCTGGTTATTCTAATAGTGTAGACCAGTGTTTTTGTTCTGATTAATTGAATATTCCAACATGTTGGTAGTTCTTTACATATGCATTTGTTATATACGAGATTTCCATAAAATCAGGGCAAAGTACTGTAATGCAGAATTAAATTGAATTTAATTTACTCAGTGATTGAGAAATTGTTCTTTTTTTCGAGATGGAGTTTTTTGCTCTTTCAACCAGGCTGGAGTAAAGTGGCATGATCTCAGCTCACTGCAACCTCTGCCTGCTCCCCGACCCCACTCTGTTCCATGTGATTCTCCTGCCTCAGCCTCCTGAGTAGCTGGGATTATAGGTGCCTGCCACCATACCTAGCTAATTATTTTTGTATTTTTAGTAGGGATGGGGTTTTGCCATGTTTGCCAGGCTGGTTTTGAATACCTGCTCTCAGGTGATCCACCTGCCTTGGGCTCCCAAAGTTCTAGGATTACAGGTGTGAGCCACTGTGCCCAGCCTGAAGTTGTTCTTTTTGAAAGATCCAAATTCACTTGGGGGTGACAGCTCTTTTTGTATAGTGCTGCAAGAATTCTGGGTAATTGACATTTCAGAGTGATCTTCAGAAATATCTAGAGTGTTATTCTTACCTGGTTCGTTTGCTTGGACGATGGGAGTAAGATGTTCTTTTGGCTGTGAGCTCTACTGGTAGAATTCAGGCAAGACTGATGGCGTGTTTGGAGAAATGTGCCTGAGCTATCTTTAAAAAAATTGAAATGATGTTTGCTGTTGCCTTGGATCCAAATTTTTAGTCACCTTTCTCCCTGCTTGCAAATGATAGCTTTCATTTTTATTAAGCAGCAGTCTTGTGTGTGTGTATGTGTGTTCCATGAAGTCTGGAGGTAAGCAAGTATGTTTCAGAAATTGTTGGTAAAATGTTACGTGTTTGTAAGAGCTAAGTAGATACTTGTTAAGTAGTTTAAATTTTTTAAAAACTGACTTTGCCTCTGTGGTGTTTTTAAAAAATAGTTGTACTGTGGCGGGGTGTGGTGGCTCACTTCTATAATCCCAGCACTTTGGGATGCTGAGGCACGCGGATCACTTGAGGTCAGGAGTTTGAGACCAGCCTAGCCAACGTGGTGAAACCCTGCCTCTACTAAAAACACAAAAACTAGCTGGGTGTGATGGCAGGCGCCTGTAATCCTAGCTACTCGGGAGGCTGAGGCAGGAGAATTGCTTGAACTTGGGAGATGGAGGTTGCAGTGAGCTGAGATCGAGCCACTGTACTCTTGCTTGGGCAACAAAGTGAGACTCTGTATCCAAAAAAAGGAAAAAAGTTCTACTGTATCTATATCATTAGAATATATAGCTCTTATGTGTTCTATATTATAGCCTTCATTTAGTATGTGTTTTTATTGTTGGTTTTTTGAGATAGGGTCTTATTTTGTCACCCAGGCTGGAGTGCGGTGGTGTAATCTTGGCTTGCTGCACTCTGTTTCTTGGGCTCAGGTGATCCTCCTACCTCAGCCTCTGGAGTAGCTGGGACTACAGGCATGTGCCACCCTGCTTTGCTAATTTTTGTATTTTTTGTAGAGACTGGGTTTCACCATGTTGCCCAGGCTGGTCTCGAACTTCTGGACTCAAGTGATCTGCCTGCCTTAGCCTCCCAAAGTGCTAGGGTTACAGGTGTGAGATACCGTGCCTGGTCCGCTTTGTTTAGTCTTTAACACTCACCTTTGTTTAAATCAATGAAACCAGATTTTTTTTGAGTTTCACTCTTGTTGCCCAGGCTGGAGTGCAATGGCGTGATCTCGGCTCACTGCAACCTCTGCCTCCTGGGTAGTCCCATCTACTTGGGAGGTGGGGTGGGAGGATCACCTGGACTCAGGAAGTCGAGGCTGCAGTGAACCATGATCACACCACATTGCACTTCAGGCTGGGTGATGAGAGTGTGACCCTGTCTC
>CAUYLG010076535.1:0-20076 GCA_963573385.1 Cacajao melanocephalus
TAGCTTATATTATATATTATAATATATATCATATCATATAATTATAAGATAATATAATTATATTATAGTATATACTATACAATGTATAGTGTATAATATATAATATATAACTATATGATAGTATATATTATCATATACTGTATGATATATTATGTAATTATATAATATATACTTATATAATATGTAAATATATACTATATATTGTATACTATATAATTATATGATATCATACATAATATATTATATAATACAGTATATAATTGTTATATTATATTATATTACATATATTATGTTCCTTTGGCTTATCTTTTCTGGAAGAATTTGTTATATATTATATCATATAATATTGTGTATATTATATATTATTTATTGTTATATATTTTATATATTGTATTTTATTATAGTATTTCATATATAGTATAATATAATACAATATAATGTATATAATAGACTATAACATCTATAATTATATACTATATGTAATTATATATTTTTATATACAATTAGAAATATACATTTAATCAAAGCTCGCCTTCAAATGATATTATGCAACTTCATATATAGTGTAAGAACCTTACACCAATATGTTTACAATGTCTTCTTCACATCTGTTGTGCTGTTGTTGCCATACATTTTGCTTATACATGTTACATACCTCACCATACATTGTTACAATTTTTATCTTGAAACTGTGTGTTATCTTTTATAGAGATTAAAATATTCAAAGGGTGCCTTTGAATAGTTTTATTTTTACCGTTCCTGACACTTTTCATTTCTTTCTATAGATTCAAGTTTCCATCTCGTGTCATATATTTGGTGCCTTAATTACTTCCTTTAACATTTCTCATAGCACTGGCTTGCTAGAAGTAAATAATCTCAATTTTTGTTTGAGAAATTCTTCATTTTCCCTTTATTTTCAAAAGGTTTAGATTTCTGGTTTGACATGTTTTTCTTTCAATTTTAAGGATGTCACTCAATTGGTTTCTGGATTGCATAGTTTCTGATTCGAAATCTACTGTGACTCTGATTTTGTTCTTCTGTGTTTACTGTCTTTTTAACATTAATATTTTTGTTTTATAGTTGGTTTTCTACCTTTATGTTGGTGTGTGTGAGTGTATCTGTTTGTGTTTATTCACAATTTGTTTCTCTGAGCTTCTTAACGTGTAGTTTATAGACTTTCATTATTTTTGGAAAATTCTGTCATGTTTTCAAATAATTCTTCTGTCCATTTTTTTCTGCCTTCCATTTCTGAGACTTGAATTACTTGCATTTTTGTCAACTATATATTATCTTACAGCTTTTGGATACTTATTCCTTTTACTTTTCTTTCTTTTGCATTGTAGTTTAGATAATTTATAATGACTTATCCTCAAGTTTACTATTCTTTCTTTGACTATATCCATTTATTAATTACTCCATCAAAGCCATTCTTCATCTGTGTAATTTTATTACAGCATTGCTTTCTTATCGTGGGGTTTTAAAAATTTCTAGCATTTTCCATTTCACTTTTCCATATTGTTTTGATTGCTATTCTAAAATTTCCCATTCGTTCATACATGCATTTCCATATTTTCTGCTGTATCAGTTATATTAATTATAGGTATTTTAAAGTCTCTAATCATTCCAATGTTTGTATTATCTCTAAATCAGGTTTGATTGATTGCTTTATTTTCTGACATTTGCTTATTTTTTATTGCCTTTGTGTTTGCATCTTATTTTTTATTTTCTACAATGTGTATAGAAGAATAGTAGAGACTAAGGTAAGTAGTAGCTGTGCCTGGAAATGGCATTCACTCTTCCTCTATAAGGCTTTTTAATTATGAAATTAAATCAATCCACTCAAGAGTTGAGCAAGCCTTATGATTTGTACTGTCATTACCATCAGTGCACCACAGGTTTTAAATTCTTCTAGTGGACTGCTGTTGCTACCATATGCTTGGAATTAAAATTGTGTATCTAGAGAGTTTTTCTCAGTGCTTCTACTTCCCTTTCAGCTTTCAGCTGCTCTTGCACGCCTGGGCCACAGAGGGGACTCTCTGTCCATGTTCTTGCCCTTCCTCCAATAGTAAAATGCTTTTTGCTTGTTGTTTGGTGCTCACTGCTCACAGGGAAGTGGCACGTTCTCTGTTGTTATGGTCTAGTCTCAATCTCTGGCAGGCCCTGCACACATGAGCTTCAGAAATCAGGCTTAGTAGTGTTCCTCACAGTGACAATGAAACTCTGCTTTGTATCTGTCGTTGTTCTGTCCAGGAATTTCCTGTCCCTCTTCCAGTAGTAGAACACCTATGTTTGGTATATTTGTAGGATCCTGTGCCCAAGAAAGTTCTCTGCCCCTTCTCTGGAGGAGAGGGTTTTGCTTATATTCTTTCCCCAGGAAGGATTTTTCTTGAGTCCTGGGTGCAAGAGAGTTTATACTCTCCCTCAGAGGGTTCATACCCTTCCCTCAGAGGCAGACACTTTTTGGTTCTACTCTTCCCCAGAAGTAATAGATTTTTGACTGTGTCATGGAAATAGGGGAGTTCCTGTTTTACCGCTACGATCTTAAGGCTTTTGCTTCATAGGAGAGAAGAATCTGAGAACGCTGACAGGGAAGCCCTTCCCCCAGCTGTCATCATGAACACCCAGTGTACGCATATGAAAAATTGCATGTGTGTGAATACAAACTCCCTTTGTGTCAGGAACAACCAGCAATTGTAAATTGACACATTATTTCACACTCTTCCCTTATCTGTATCTTATGTTGAAATAAAGGCAGTCTTTTCATTATTCCCATACATGGCTTCAAACTGCCTCTGTATTTCCTTATGCTGTCCCTCTTGCATGGAAAGCCTTCTTCCTTTTTATATAAATTCCCAAATCTTTCCTAGTCAAGCTCAACTTTTATTTCCTCCTTGGTAATTCCAGCCAACTTTAATTACTTCCTTGTTGATATCTCTTATTATTTTTAATCTATTATTGCCTCCAATTTACAAATGGACATTAAAATGTGTACAATTTAGTGCTTTTTTACACTGTATTATACTGTTATCTAATTGTGTTGCAAGACCTAGCCAGCTATACAATAGGTTCCCACTGTCCTAGCAATAAAATTTAGTTAGAAAAAAATGTATTGACCTCCTCTTGTGTCACATTGACTGCAATAACAAAACAAACACAGATATTCCAGCTTCTTTTGATTAGTGTTTGTATGGCATTAGCCCATTAGCAGATTTGTTTGACAAATTGCTCTGAAAAGCAGTGTAATGTTGCAGAAAGAGCATTCACATTTAAAGTCCAGTGGCTCTGAATTGCAATTTTGGCTCCACCATTTATTAGCCGTGTGACTTATGGCAAGTATGTAACTTCTCCTGAAGATTAAATGAGATAATATTGTCTACTGGGCATAGCGAAGAAGGTCTAGGATGAAGAGATATAAAATGGGTTAAGTTTGCTGCAGACAAGAGAGGGCAAAATTCTGGAATGGAGAAAAGGGTAAAGCCAAAATAGGACTTTACTCTGTGTGTGTGTGTGTGTGTGTGTGTGTGTGTGTGTATGTGTGTGTGTGGTGGAGTTTGTGGTGCAGTGGCAGCATAGGGTAGGACAGCAAGGAATGTAGTGGTGTAGTTTTAAAAGTATTGGCAGCAGAATGATAAATATCTAGGTTCAAAACCTACCTCTGACACTAATTAGCTTTGTGGATCTTAGGCATGTCACTACATCTTATGGAACTTCAATTTCTATACCATTAAAATGAAGATGGTCATTAAATCTGCTTGCATAATTTTAGAGCGCTGTCTCAAAAACCAAAAGAAGTAATTGCGACAGCAAGTTATAAACTATAAAAAGTTCCAGAAAAAGGTGTGGCATTTGTAATGATGGTGACCTAAAGAGGGAAACAAACAAGTTCCCCACACTGCCAGCCCTGTTCTTGGCAAAAACGATGTAAGTCAAGTTGCTACCAGATCAATTCCCATTCAGAGCAGGGCTTGGGACTGTGATCACAGATATGATTTAGGACCTCAGTTTTCTGATATTGCTTTAATCACTATCTCAGATCTAGTGCAGCGTCAGGGAAGTTAGATGTGAAGTTGATTGTTATGCTCTGAATGTTCTTCACTCTCCAAAATTCATATGGTAAACCTAATCTCCACTGTGACAGTATTAAGAGGTAGCACTTCATGTATACCTATGTAACAAACCTTCATGTTCTGCACATATACCCCAGAACTTAAAGTATAGTAATGATTAAAATAATAAGTTTAAAATATTGCAAGCATTACTAAAATGTGACATAGAAACACAAAGTGAGCACATACTGTTGAAAAAATAATGCTGATAGATTTTCTCCAAGGATGTAGGGTTGCCACAAACCTTCAATTTGCAAAATTGCAGTATCTGAAAAGTACAATAAAATAAAGCATAATAGAACAAGGTATGCATATGTATACTTACATATTTACTTTTGCAAAGGGTCTCTTAAAATGTTTCACCTATTTTTTGTTGGTTTCTTTGCCTTATTATCAAATTATTGTTTATATATTCTGGATAGAAGTTGTTTGTAAGCTGCATAATTTTCAAGTAGTTTTCTTTCACACTTTGTTGTTCACTTTCTTAGGGTTTGATTTTTTTTCTTCTTGTTCTCACTTCTTACAGTGAAATTTTAGATAATTGATCTTAGACCTTTCTTCTTTCTGAAGGTAAATATTGATGGCTGTAAATTCCCCTCTAAATTCTGTTTTAGCAGAATCTCACAAATTTTGACATGTTGTACTGTTATTATTAATTTGTAATTTAACTTTATTATGATCAGAGGACATATTTTGCATGATTTTAGTTATTTTAAATTTATTGAGACTTTAATAAAATAGGTTATATCTTTTAGAATGGCTTTAGATTTATAGAAAAATTGAGATGAAAACATAGAGTTCTCATATACCTTATACCCTGTTTCCTCTCTTTATTACCATTGTATATTAATATGATATAATTGTTGCAATTAATAAATGAATATTGACATATTATTATTAACTAAAGGCTGCAGTTTATTAAAAAAAAAAAAAGAGGTGGTGCCTTTGGGAGGTGATTATGTCATGAGGACTCTACCCTCATAAATGGGATTAGTGCCCTTATAAAAAAGGCTTGAGGAAGCTTGTTCATCCTTTGCCCTTCGACCACATTAGTATGCAGCAAAAATGTGCCATCTCTGAAGCAGAGAGCATGGCCTCACCAAACACTGACCATGCTGGCATCTTGATCCTGGACTTCTCAGCCTCTAGAACTGTAAGCAATAAATAATGTTGTTTGTAAATTACCCAATCCAAAGTGCTTTGTTATAGCAGCCAGAACAGATTAAGACATTGTTTCAACAGGAGCAGGACTCGCGTAAGGATTTGGAAAATGCCGATTCAAAAGTGAAACCTGGTTCAGAAAAATTTTGAGTTGGGACAAAATATCCTGTGGACAATGGAGTGTGGTGTGGGGATAATAGTTTGCCATTTAATAATATAGTGAAAGAGAAAAATATGGTTTGTGGGGGTATTTTTCTATTTCCAGCTCTGAGTTTTACTTTATTCCAGAGAATGGTGACTGTCAAGTAAACACACTAGTATTCCTCAAACTCCAGCTGCCAAAGATGGGCAACAAATTGTATTGTGAATTTGTACAACAACTTTTGTTTTTAAGTGATCACATTAGGGAAAAGTTCATATGCTGGGGCAGGTAGATGGGAGTAGTGGGATGCTACCAGTTCGGGAGCATTCCGTTTGTTTAATTAGCCCAGAAACTCAGACTAGAGTCTGAAAGTATATTTGTGCTGTGTGTATGTGTTATCATTTGTATGTTTTTATCTGTGCATATTCATGGATTTATATCTGTATGATAGTGTGCTTCTGCCTGGTTGTTTTTGTTACCTTTAGTATGTGTCTCAATCTGTATGTGTGTCCTGTTAACATTTGAGTTTATATCTGTATGCACATACTTATCAGGGTTCTGGGATTGTTTTAAGACTTTGGTAATCTATGAATTCTTTCTTATAGGATAAGCTTGTGAACAAAAGGAGGTGCTTGTTCAGTCTGAGAAAATTACAAGCTAGACTGGAATTTGCTCTGATATTTCAAGGCCACCCCCTCTATCAATGCCTCCTTTCTATTCCCACCCCAACAACGCGTGCTATGCTCTGATTGTTCCCAAACCCTACTCAGATCATTTTCCCACAGTGATAGGGTTCTGTTGAGGGATGATTGAGACCATTCCACACCTTTCCTTTGAATGAGTGGAAGATGAGGTGTCACCAGAGCAGAGGGCTTTGTTCCTCATCCCTGCTCCCCTTCTGTTATTAAAGAATTGCAGTTCTGGCCTCAATTCTTTTATGCTTAACCATCTGGAGGTCTGCTTTCCATCCTTTTAGGCAAATTTCAGAATGGGGCACAGGGACTTAACTTTTGGAGAAAGGCCTGCCTCCTTCAGAGAAAGTCTGTGGTTAGGTTGGTGCAAAAGTCATTGCGGTTTTTGCCATTGAAAGTAATGAGATCTAATAATGAGAAATTGAACTAGTCAGCAATGCTTGTAGGCTGCCTTAGAAACTCAGCCCTACTCCTGTGTTCCAATGAGAGGGCAGGGGTACTTCCTTAGGCAGGCCTCTGATTCATTTATTCAGCAACTATTTGCGAAATACCTATTCTGCATAGCTCCAGCTCCAGGAGTAGAATTCTTCTTTGCCAGACTCTTCCTTTTGACAGGATCCTTTGGGAGACAATGGCCAGGAGCGACTTGTGATAGGAATTGCAAACCAGGCTATGAGGGAGATCAGTAAACTTCAAGACCCTACAGGAAATGTAGAACTCTGTGCAGTTCCTCAATCCCCAAAGATAAGACTGTCTGGAGGTCATGGTTCCGCTTTTGTTTCTGCTGTTGATTCCAAGTTGGCTACCCCATGATTGGTGAAACCTGGGGATTCTACCTTCCCTTTCTTCACTTTCTTTTTCCTGTACTTCAACGCCATTTTCTGAAACTACTCAGGAGCAGCAGTACTTGAACCACAAGGTGCTTCTATGGACTGCAGCCACCCAGAGTCTGAATCCTGCCCTTCACTTCTGTTAATGCAGGGCTGAAAGTGGCTTTTTCTGATCCAGCTCCTTAAGAGTCAGAAACATACACACTTGGGAGAGAGGACACTTTGGTTCTGGTTGAATCCTTGCTGCAGAGCCAGAAAAATGTCCCTTTTCTAGCTATTGAAGAGTTACATGTGAACAGTCTTTAAGGCCCCTTCCACTCTGACATTCTGTGATTACTTTTAAAAATGATTACTTCAAGCCACTTCAATCTTCATTATCAAGTGCTAGGGACAACGTGGAATAGATGTACTTTCTGAGAACTAAAGTTCTTGCCATTTACTTATAGATTTGAAAAGGAAAGGAATTGACATTTATTAAGTGTACTATGAGCCAGGCACTCTCTTATGTTGCCCATTATTTCAATAATAATTCATAACCTGAAGAAATTTGAGGAGGATAAAGTGAGTGTTTATGTGAAGCAGAGTACAATGACTGGCAGGAAGACTGCACTCAGTAAATGTCATTCTCTGGGCTCCTCTTTCAGCTCCTCTTCCCCAACTCTCACCCTTTAAAAAGATAAAGAAATAGATGCTCAGAGGGATTACGTAGCTGCCCAAAGTTACCCAGATTTTCAGCTCCAGGGACCTTGTGTATCTGTTATATTACACTGCCTCTGCAGTGTGAAGTCTATAGTTATTGCCCCTGTGGACCTGCTCCAAGCAGGGCTTCCTTGGAAGCCTCCTACTTTCTGGCCCAGTTCCTCTTTGAGATCCAGGCCTGTGTTTGGGAAGTGGTCACCCAGAGATCTCAGGTGAAGCACACATTTCCCTTTGCAGTATTATAACTGGTCCCACAGAGCGTGAACCCTCCAGGTAGACATCGTTAACTTCAGACTCTCATTCTTGTCCAATCATCCCTTAGGGCAGTCCTCTGCTTACCCAGGCAAGGATTCTCTGGAACCTCTGCCCTCCAGCTCTGTTCCCCTGACACAGATATGGGAAGATGACCATATGGGGGAAGAGCCAAGGGGCCATTTTCAAGTAATAGAAAAGGTAAGTTTGCCTGCTCAGGACTGAATTCAGAAAATCACATCCGTGGCTGGCAGAATATTGAGCACTGGAGCAAGAGTGGAGGGTATGGCAGTAGCTACAAGCAGAGATGAGAATAAACACTGACCCTAGCGAAGGAAGGAGGTAGGTTGGCACTTGCCTACTGAGAGTTATTTTCATTGGCCCACATATTAGTAGAGTTGAATAGGGGAAGTTGCTGAGCCAAATGACAGAAGACTGATCTTAAAGGCAACTTCATGACTTGAAGATAATCTTCTCATGAAATCATTAAGTCTATTTGTTCTACAGTAGGCTTTCCTGTGTTGCCCTTTATTTAGCAGAAGATGCCATGGAGTTATATTTTTAGTAGTAAAGGTGATTTTGCATGGATCATGTCTCACTCTGGTCTAGTACCCAGTGTGCATAGAATAATCCTGGGTTTAGAATGGCATCAGGGTATCTTTTGTATGAGATTAGGCAGGTGGTTCAGAAATTCTGTTTCATGGTAGCTAGACTTGATGGTCCCTTCCATCTCCAGGGTTACCAGCATTTTTCAGCTCTCTTTCTTTCTCCTCCTACCTTCAGCCGCACTCTCCCCACTTCCTCCTTACATAGGACACTTTCTTTCCTAGGCTACAGAGGGCAGTCCACCTAACGGAACCCTAGTGCTGGGGACCAACAATCTGGGCCTCCTAGTGGTGTACATGATGATCCAAAACATATTGCTTTGCATACAGAAAAACATAATTTGCCTTCTAGAAGTAGCACTATATTCTCAAAGAGTGCAGGCTTTGAAGACAGACAAACATAATTTTCAGTCCAGATTCTGCCATTTCCTAGCTCTATGATGCTGAGCACATCAGTTGAACCTCCTTGAGCTCCATTTTCCTCATCTGCAAAATTGGGATTATCCTGGTTCTCATCTGCCAGAGGTGTTGTGAAGATTTACTGAGACAATTTATGCAAAGAATTTAGCTCAGTGCTTGGCACAGAGTCTGTGCTGAAGGCATGGTTGTTGAATGAATGAATGAATGCATATTGGTGTTATTCTTTCCTTCCCTCCCTATGATGAAGTGCTGTTAAAAGGCTTCTATCCTTTAATTAAGTGGTAAGAGCATGGATATAGAATTCAGTCAACTCATGGTCTGCTGTGTGATCTTAGTTAGTAGTTAAAAAATTCTCTGACCCTCAGTCTCTTTATGCATGAAATCTGGATAACAAGGCCAAGTGTGCAGGGCTTTTGTAAAGATTAAAGGAAATAATGTATGTGATAGCACAGGACCTGGAATGATTGATTCATTCCATGGGGAGTGATTGATAATGCTAGGTCCTTTCCACTGCCTTCTCCTAAGCACTTTCATGTATGTGGGCTCATTTAGTTCTCATAACAACCATGTGAAATATGTATTATTATCATAATGAGGTAACGTATGTGGAAGGCATCCAGTACAATACGATGCAGGTGGTCAGTAAGTGTTTGTTTCTTTCACTTTCTTTTTCTTCATGAAGTCAATTACTGTCACGGCAACAATCATGCTTTTGCATGAACTATGTGAATATTTTAAAGAATGAGGTGCTAATCTTATATTGTTATCAATTTAGAAGGCAGTCTGGACTTCTGGCTTATAACCAAAAGTATGTTGGTTTTAATGAGATAACAAAAGATCACAGACTTTGTAGATATATAGTGCTACCCTAATTCCTGCCTTATTATAGTGAGTTATGAATAGATTAATTTGATATTTCAGAATGTAGCAGTCATTAAGAAAGCATTTTCATATAAATTATAGTTTTACATATTAATGCCATGCTTTCCTTAGCATCTGAAAGTACTGTTCTTTACTTACCATGAGAAGGAGAAAATTTTGGATCTATATTTGTATAACTGGGGATTAGATAGGGTTGAGTTCTTTTGACTTGAAACTGATCTCTTACCTTGTTTCATACCTTACCCTCTATTATTGTCTATGTTGTGCATTAGAATATGATTTAGAGAGGGCCAAAGAATGGGTAATATTTGTGAGACAGAGAGCTTTATGGAGAAATGAAATCTCATCTGATCAATGAACAAGTTACTTCACATCCCTTTTCCTCAGTTTCATCATCTGCAAAATAAATAGAATATTAACATTTACCTGGTGAGGTTGCTTTGAGGATTAAATAAGATAAGTTATGAATAAAGAAATTAATCCATCTAAAGTCTTTATCATAAAGTTCACTATGTAGTGAAGACTCAATAAATGTTAACAGCTGGCACTGCTACAGCCACCACCACCACCACTACTACCATTACAATGATAATGATATGACGATTATCTTCAAATACCACAGAATGGTTAAGGAATTGGATATTCTGTCTCATGAAGTACTTCAGTTCTCTGAAGGGTGGGCTGAGAACTTTCTTAATTTCAACTCCCTTTTTAAAATCCTTCCAAGGGCTCTGTGTCCATATTGCTTGAGTTACCATGGAAAGTCTGGGATCAACATTAGTTCTTGATACACTAAGGCTCTTTGGGGGTCGTAGGTGGATCATTCATAGATTTTGTTACCACTGTCCAAAGCTTCAGCTGTAGAAGATGTAGGAAACTGGGCTGAATGTTATTTGAATGCAGAAAAGCCCTTGAAAATTTTTGTAATTTGAATTGTGATAGTTTCTATTTTAATTTTTCCTTATTCTCACCAAGTGAACTTTCTTAGTTTTGTTGAGTCTCAGCTGATCAGAATTTGACAAAAAACTTAAATAAACCAGACGGTTATATAGGTTTTATTTAGGTGTCATGCATATTCAAGGAAGTAGGGAGAAGGGAATACAACTAGGTTTATTGAATTCTCTTTTTTTAAAAAAACTGACCAGTTGTTTGGCTGCTCTGAAGACTAAATTAATACAGGTAAATCTCCTACGTGGCATATTGATGGCTCAGGTGGGAACAGTGAACCTGGATGTGTAGTCTGGAAATTTTCAATAAGTTACAGACCAGTGTGTGAGCATGACTTTACTAACAATAAAAATGGGAGGTAATGAAAGCCATGAAATGATGAGTGGTTCGGATCATCTGTGTGAATGCAGAGGGCTAGACACGAGTGGTCTCTGTGGTTTCTTCTGCTTCCGGGACCTTAGGATTCTAGAATGCCTTACTCTAGTACCAATCTTTCTTTAGATGGTTTTCTTAGAAACACTCACCTTCCTTCTTCTTTCCATGCCTTATATTCTTTATATTCTTCCTTCCCAAAATATTTTATTGAATGCACACTAAATTCCTAAGCACTGTTCTAGGCATTGGAGCACAGAATAATGAAGACAAATGCTCCTCAACTCCCATGGGCTTGGCAATTTCTAATATTCTGTGATGCCCCTAGTCTGATGGTAGGAAAAAGATGGGTCCTCAGTCATGGTTTAACTTTATCTTATATATGCACAATTTCTTATAAGTGAATTTCTCCCACTTTTCTTTGACTTGCAGGTTTTGAAATCTTGGTCAAAAGAAAAATCTTTTAGAATACAAATGATCAGGTTGAGATGACATACAAGTGACGCTGAAGTGCCTCTGACACAGCCTCATAGCTTTAGCAGCTCAAGGTCTCTTCTGCTTGCTATGCTCACCTGGATTATAGAGAGGGTGTGAGGTGTGTGTAATTAAAATAAGCCATCAAGCAAGCAACCAAGCAGGATCACAAGGAAAAGCAAAATTCAAACCAAACTGAAAGACAAAAAGAAAATAAACACACAAAATTCCTCTTTCCAGTGGGCCCCACAGAGGTTTCTTTCTTTGTCTTTGAAGGGCTCAGTCCATTTTTTTTTAGTCATCTGATTTGATATTGAGGCTGCAGCATTAACACCTGGTAATTAAATAAATGGTCAATCCATTAGCTTTGTCTAAAAGGGAACTTAGGACCAAGCTGTCTGATCCCCACCAGCCCCTTCCCTTGCAAACACAAACAAACAAAAACAAAAAAAAAGAAGAGAAAAGCTTCATCTTGTCATCAGTTGCTGGCACTGGCTCCCAAAAGGGAGGGTATTTGTGAAAGACCGTCCTAGAAGAATAGAGGAACAAGGTCAGGTATTCTGTCAGTGTAGACTGGAAGCAAGTCTCAGCATGCTGGGACTCAAGGCACGCTGGTGCCATGGGCAGGAGTTGGAAACTCCAGGCTGTCGTGCTTAAGAAAAACAAAATTTATGATAACGTTTCATCCTCTTATTCATGAGTACATCAAAAGAGTATTAAGCACTGACTAGAATTGGGAATAAAAGAGTAAACCCAAGCATCTTTTTTCACTTTTCTGGACTCAACAAACATCATTTCCATATGTTAACAACCTCCAAAGGGGACCATAGCCATCAGTCAAGTAAACAATAATGTGGAGAACAGAAATGCGAGTCCACTGATCTCATACTTTTCCTCTTCTTTAAGGTCTTCTCAACTGACTGACTGTTTTTTTTTCTTTTTTTTTAAGCCCAGAGAAGAGAAAACCTAGATGTAGGGGTAGAATGGGACCACGATATCGCTCTTCAATTATCTGAAAGGCTACATGTAGAAAAAGAGTTAGATCTATGTTATATAAAATCAATGAGAAGACCAGGGAAGAATAAGCAGAATTTAAAGAAATTCTGATTTTGGTTTATTTCTAATGATTAGAGCTCATCAAATGGGGAATATGTGGTCTTGGGAGCTAATAATGACAACAATAACAATAGTGATGGTTGTTATTTTTAATGTATTTTGTATAGTACTTTAACTTTTAAAAACATTGTGTCTCATTTAATCTTCAATGCTCATTTTGTACATCAGTCAAGGTAGATACCATTCTCCAATTTTAGAGATGACAAAACTGTGTCTCAGAGAGGTTAAGAATATCACTTCGGGTCACACAGCTAATATGAGATAAGCTGGAATTCAAATCAATACCTGTTGATTGGTTCTGAGGGAGTGACTGAGGAAAGATTCCCTTCTTTGGCTTGTTTCAAAGTGTAAAGATGCTGCCTTCAGATAGGACGAATCAAATGGCAGCTCAGACTTCCAGTGAAGCAAGAAACATTTACCAGGCCACAGGCCAGTGTAGAACTGTGCTCTGCAAGCCAATCTGGATGAAAGTGAACTATTTTATTTATTGCCATTTCTATTTTAAGTTTGTGTTCTCTGATTTCAATGTAAAAATGTAGGTCTGGGCTGGTGGAGGGCATCATGTATACCATTCTCTGTCCATCACAGCTACAGTCACACCGTCTTCTGTGTACACTGATGTATGCTTGTGTGCACATATCAAATTCCTTTCCCAGACCTGCAAACACAAACCAGTCTCACGATTTGCCTAAGACAGGGAAGGTTGCAAAATGAAGCATATTTTACCATTTCCTGCATAAAAACAAACAACAGAATTAATTCATTTGATTGACTTGCCTATTTTCCCAGTAGTTTTCTCAGCATGGGGAAGGCAAATTCCCCACAAGGGAAGACTGTATGTGAATATGTATATGAGACCCACCCTATGGCAAGCACTGTTCTAAAACTTGCCCTTTTCTCTTAAAATGTTTTTCAAAATTCTGCTTGATAATTATGGATTGTATCTGGAGGCCCACTCGCTAAAAGCAGGTTGAGTCATAAGTAGGTTGTAAGAGTCCAGGGGACCTGCGGTGATGACTAAGAGAGTCATTATTTGATGAAAAAGGAAAAAAATAGGTATTGGTTTGAATGGAAGGCTGGGGGAGCATGAAGAACTCCTTGAGCAGAGAAAAAAAAAAAAAAAACCACTTGGAAGCTGGCAGGCAGGGTGAGTGGGGACCGGAGAAAACCGGTCTTGTGCAGTAAGACTTGCTGCTGCATTTTAATCACATCTCCCTGTGACAGTTTTTTTTTCTTCCTCTTTTTGTTTTTTCATCAAGAAAGAAAGGACACAGAGAGAATTCAGCAGTAACCTAGCTCTTTAAACTTTGTACTATACTCTGCCCTCTCACACATTTTAAAATTGACAATTAGAATTTTTATCATAAATTCAAATAGATGCAAATATAGTATACTCTCTGTCACCTTGTAAATACTGAGATTAAAATTAAACTCTTGCATGACTCTTTTAACTTCCTCAGTGGATTCTAAGTACTATAGTATTTTGATATCCATTGTCACCTATTAAAATACTAATGCACAAGGTCTCTAACAGTTGGATATTTAACACCATTGCCTTTCCTTTTTAAACTCACATTTCCATTCACTTGCCCCTCAGAGTTTCATCCTAACGTCTTTCACATTTTTATATGTAAAAGTCTTTATCTTGCTCATCCTATTATGTATCTCAATAAAAAAATATATATATAATGAAATTTTAAACCAAATTTTTCCGTGGCCAGAAGTCTCCAAAGTGTTAAAATAAATAAGTAAATAAATAAAAAAGTGTTACACAGCCTGAAAGTGACAGAGTAGTAATTAGAATCCAGGACTATGCTCTGACTTCCAGATCTCATCCACTCTGCTCTGCTCTACTCTGGGACCTCAGAGAAGAAAGTGAGCACAGCCATGGTAAGATTCAAGATGTCTGATAGGTAATCCTTTCCCTTATAAAGCAGGAGGAAGGTAATTGTGAAAGGAGAGGAGAGAAGAGAGGAACCAGAATGACTACCTAAACTCAATCAAATATTGCCATATTTCCTCTGGTGGGGCAGTGGGGAGGCAAAATCACCCTCAGCTGAGGACCACTGATCTTGGGCTATGCATACCCTAGTTTGGACATTGATTACTTATCTATCTTATTAGGAACATGAAGAAGGTCCAAATCAGTCAAATGTATTCTTTGCACTTTTTTCAGGAAAAGGGCAAAATCTGGTTGTTTGTTTAAATTCTCTTTCCAGGCCAAGTGCATTGGTTCATGCCTGTAATCCCAGCACTTTGGGACGCCAAGAAGTGTGGATCACCTGAGGTCAGGAGTTTGAGGCCAGCCTGGCCAACATGGCAAAACCCTTTCTCTACTAAAAATACAAAAATGAGCTGGGTGTGGTGGTGTGTGCTTGTAGTCCCAGCTACTCGAGAGGCTGAGGCAGGAGAAATGCTTAATCCTGGGAGGCGGTGGTTGCAGTGAGCCTAGATTGTGCCACTGCACTCCAGCCTGGGCAGCAGAGTGAGACTCTGTCTCAAAATAAATAAATAAATAAATAAATAAAAATTCTCTTTGCACATGACTGGAGAGAGGGGGTCGTTGAAATCGTCTCAAAGGTTTTTGGGCCTGATGAAATATTGGATCTCAAGGGAGCTAAAATTAGATTTACACATGCCAGGGGAGGGGAAGAATGGAGAAGAGGAATGAAGTCACAAACAACAAAAATCATAATGAAAGCTGCCATTTACTTTGTGTCAATTGTTCTGCTCAGTGCTTTACATGGAGAATCTTGATGAATAATCATAATAACCTAGGAGGTAGTTGTAATCATTTGTTAGGGTGCAAGTTAGGTTTCTGTAACAAAAAGACTAAAAACTTTCAGTGACTTAGACAAAACAGAAATATATTTCTTTCCATTAAAGGGCCAGGTAGGCTGTTCAGGGTTATTGTGGCTCCCAGGCTGCTTCTGTGCTGTTGCTCTGCAATTTTCAATCCCCAGCTTCTATCACATGGTCCCAGAAGGCAACTCTGGGTTCTGCTATCTGGTCTGCATTCCAGTCAGTTGAAAAGATGAAAAGGGGAAGGTGAGAATATATGCTTTTTTTCTAAGGGCACAATCTAAAAGTTACAAACCTCATTCTATTTATACCCTATAGGCTTGACCCACCTTGTAAAAGTAATGTGGACTTTAGCCAGGCAGCCATGTATCCAGCTACAGGGGCAGGTAAGCTACACACTGAGGTACCACAACCTCTTTCTAGTAAATGAAATTTTAATGGAACATAGCCACTTCAATTCTATGTATCATCTATGCTGCTTTCTCAAAACAACGGCATTCTTGAATAGTTGTGACAAAGACTAGGTCACAATGGTCCACAGAGCTTAAAATATTACTCTGGTCTTTAAGAAAAAGTTTGCCAATCTCTTATAGAGAAGAAGAAGGAAATAGATGTTTAGAGACATCTAAGGGGTCCTGTCAAGATTCTTATTTAACAAACGAGGAGACAGAAGCACATAGAGGTCCCATAAATGGCCCCAAGGTCACATACGGATAAGTGGCAGAGCTGAGATCTGAATGTGGTTCTGCTTGGCTCCAAAGGCAAAGCACTGTTCACTACATCATACTGAGTCACTAATTCATATAGCAAATATTTATTATGTCTATTCTGTACCAGGCAATGTTCTAGGTGCTGAGGATTCAGTGGTAAATAAAAGAGAGGAAATCTCTGCTCTCATGAAGCTTTTATTAAAGGAAACAGACCATTAGAAATAATTAAGTAAAATATACCTCAGAGGTGATACATGTTATAAATAAAAATGTATCAGGAAAAAATGGAAGACAGTGACAGAGTGGGGTAGGGATTCATTTTTAAAAGAAATGGGTAATTACGGCCTCAATATAGAGAAACCAAGGAGAATGAGTCTGAGCCAAAGCTCTTGAGGAGGAGGCAGGAGCCTGTGTTAAGAACAACCAGTAAAAACCCAGAGTTCCCCCTCAAAAGGGAAGTTGAACCAAAGGTCAGGAGCTGTACAGGAACTGGAGCCAAAAGAACAAAGAGAGCAGTGTGGGTACCCATGGGTTGTGTGTGGTGTGGACACTGCGGTAATTGGTACAAAGTTGGGGTATAGGAAGAAAGCTTGCATGAAGGTACACAATTACACAGAAGAGTTTGCCTTTAACACTTTTAGACAGAATCCTAAAGACTCTTTGCATACAAAGAAAACATGCATGCACAGACATATATACAAGTAAATATAATGATAGTAGGCAGTAAGTCAGTGCGACCGATGGAAAGATCATAACTATGGCAGTCCCATGGAACTGTGAATCTCAACTTTGCCGCATTCTGATTTGATGACTTTAGGCAAATTGTTGGTATTGTTTTTAGTCACAATTTATTGAGTGTTTTCTATGTGGCAGGCACTTTATATACATAATGTCATCTTTACATAACTCTATAGACAGATGCTAGCAATATCTTCAATTATCAAGTTAAATTAAGTGGTGATAGGTGACAGTCAAAAAGTAATGAGAAATGTACAATTTTCTTCCTGTCCATTTATATTGCTTTATTTTATTAAGTAAAGTGATTACAAATCTTGGTTAATGCTTCTGCGGGCTTGTTTTTATTAAAAATTTTGTATTTTGGAAGCAAGAATATTTAATGCTTATCTAGTGCTTACCATGTGTCAGACACCATTCTAATTACTTTACATGTACTTCTCAAAACAAAACTGTGAGGAAATACCCTTATGTACCTCATTTTTTTTTCTCAGATGAGAAAACAGAGGCACAGAGAGGTTAAACAACTTACCCAAGGTCACACAGCCAGTAAACAGAGAGACTGAGATTTGACCCCAGGTAGTCTGGCTGTGGAGTTCATGTGTTTAATCATTACACTACATTGCCTTACAAAAGAGACCAATAACCATATTGAATCAGAAAACATGCTAGCTTCTCTTTCACTGCTGGCGATGCATGTGGAAAGCCTGGTTATTTGTACTTTGTGATCTAACCCAGGGTCACTACCTCTTTAGTGTCAGCACATCTGAAATACAGACCAAGTCCCATGGAGTGAATATTCCACTTCTAGAAGACTAACCTGGGAAACCCAAATTTAAAAAGTGATAACAAAAATGACAGTATGTGTGCTCTTTGTAAGTGTGACTACCTATAAATGTGTGTGCGTGTGTGTGTTTAGATGTGTACATGTGAGTCTAACCAGTAGCTTTAGATGTCAATTGCTAGCCTTTCTCCCCAGGAGCCTAAAATCCAACTTTTTATGGGGCAAGATTTAGAAGTAAGAAACTCTTGTTTTGTTTCAGGATATATACCTGGTTTTCCAGAATCTACTTTCTCCCTAGAGACCATTGTTCTGCTTCCTCGGGCATGTAACTACCAAACAAGCATGGATGCTCCAGTAACATCAATGAAATGATTCTCCGCTTCAGTCCTAGCATATCAGCTCTCATTTCATGCTCTGATCAAGAAGGCCAAACGTAATTTGCTATCTGGCTTGCCTCTTCTTTGAATTGTCAGCATTTAGTAAGGATTTCCTGTGGAAATTTCTCCTGTCCAAAATGGCATAGAAGATTCCAAACATGGGCTCTACATGTCTCCTTTAATTGTCAATTTGGGGGCCTCAACTTGATACCAGTATGATTGTAATCAAGATGGTTACTTTAGGGATGAGGATAGATTTTTCACTGAGCCATTCCTTCTCCCATTTACTCTCCTCATCCCTATTCTACACCCTGACCAGATGACAGGTTCAGCTGACTTCTAGAAACAGTTTTCTGAGGAATAATTTAACTGACCATGATGAGGACCAATCCCCAAGAAAAGCCCTCATCAGCACAGTGTTCTAATCCCTGATAGAACTAGACTATGTGGAAAATCTAAGTGGTAGAATGAGCTGACATATTAGTATGAAGAAGCTGACGCTTATCAGGAACTAATGACTTCTGTGGGGCCAGAAAATACCACTACGGTGGTGACTGAGTTTATCATACTGGGGTTTGGAGACCTCAAGGAATTAAGTCCCTTGTTCTTTCTGGTGTTTGGGGTTATCTATGTAGCCATCTTTTCTGGGAATCTTCGCCTGATGATCCTGGTGAGCACTCGACAGAGACGTCACACTCCAGTGTTTTTTTGGTGAACCTCTCATGCTTGGAGATCTGTTATACAACCAACATTGTGCCCAGGATGCTGGTGGACCTGTTGATGGAAAACAGAGTGATGTCTATGGTAGGTTGCATTATTCAAGTCTACTTATTTGAAGTCCTGGGCAGCACTGAATGTTATCTACTGGCAATGATGTCATATGATTGATACCTGGCTATCCGTCAGCCCATGCGTTATTCGAAACTAATGCATGGAACCATGTGTGTGGGGCTAATAAGTGGCTCATGAACAGTGGAAGCTGCACATCAGACTGCTGTGGTATCCAACTTGACCTTCTACGGTGACAATGAGGTTAACCATTTATTCTGTGGCTTGAAACTTCTGCAGACGCTCTCCTGCTCAGATCCCTATCTGGTCAACCTGGTCTGCAAGAGTCTAACAGCTCTGTTGGCCCCAGCTTCCTTTGGACTAATCCTAACCTCCTACTGGAGGATTTTTTCAGTGGTCTTGCATATACCTTCCATGACTAGTAGGTAGAAGGCATTCTGCACTTGCTCCTCTTCTCTAGTGATTGTGACCTTGTTCTATGGGATCTTGATCCTGGTCTGTGCTGCGCTCTTGACAGCTTTAACAAAACCTTCTCCTTGCTTTACACCATTGCTGCTCCCACATGTAATCCCCTTATCTATAGCCTCAAACATGAAGATGTCAAGGAATCTGTGAGGAAGCTGAGGATTTGATCCTACAATGATGAGGTTCATACAACTGACAAAAAGGATGGCAATCTGGAGGTCAAGGCAACATTTTCGTTCCCAAGAAATTTCCAATCAGATTAGGAAAACACAGGATAGATTATAATTTTTATAACCCCAAATATTGGATAATTGCCAAATATTCTGATTTTTAAAATATATATTTTATTGCGCTTTAGGTTCTGGGGTACATGTGAAGAACATGCAAGATTGTTGCATAGGTACATATATGGCAATGTGGTTTGCTGCCTTCCTCCCCCTCACCTGTATCTGGCATTTCTCCCCATGTTATCCCTCCCCAAATCCCCACTCCCCACTGTCCCTCTCCTAGTTCCCCCCCCACAGACCCCAGTGTGTGATGCTCCCCTCCCTGTGTCCATGTGTTCTCATTGTTCAACACCCGCCTATGAGTGAGAACATGCAGTGTTTGATTTTCTGTTCTTGTGTCAGTTTGCTGAGAATGATGGTTTCCAGGACCTAGAAACAGAAATTCCATTTGACCAAATATTCTGATTTTAGGGGAAGAGTTGGTACTA